>OV651816.1:87399843-87584798 GCA_927349885.1 Psylliodes chrysocephalus | reverse complement strand
CATATTTTTTTTCAAAATTTGTATATTCAATGAGGGTACTTGAACTTTCGACAAATAAATCTAATTATAATTATGTTGCGTTTGAATATCCACATCGGATGGATCTGAGATGTTGTAAATCTTTGATCACGTGATTCAATATACCTAACGCTCGAGATATAAAAAAATGCATCGAATGTGAATATTCAAACGTAGCATTAGTAAAGAGCATAGAGCTAAGATATATAAAAAAAAGCATGAGAGAGACTTATACGTATTCAATGTTATGCGATGTTGCAAACATATCGTTTGATTTCAGATTGTTTTGTTTTGACAAGGACTTGGTTCATAAACGTTAAAAATTTCCTGTGGCGTAGTTTTTATTGGGAAAACAAAAAACACTTTCAACCAAACAAATTTTACGCTCATCCCCTTGGAATACTGCAAAAGTTTTGCACTTCTATAATAAAAACCATATGCTAAAAATCTTGATTATCACTAACTAACGCTAGTCATTACAGGAACTGAATTTTTTTAAATCCAACCTTTTTGATAAACTTGTCATTGAAATTTCGCGGTTTCCCACAAATCATTGATGCGTTACTATGGTATAAATTGAATTTTTTAAATCCATCGGGATCGAGATAAATCCGTGTAGGTATAATACTAATGGAGTCTAAGTAGAGTCGTATTTAGTTCTAAACTTCTACATTATTTGTTTACCCAGTTTACCCTTTTGCGTCTGAGTAATAGTCTAGAGAAGAAAGGAGTGCAGTAACTTAATTTGCAGAAGGTAGTGCAGGTCCAAGAGGTAGACATTTTATTTATAACTCATCCTTCAATGCTTATTTGTAGTTAATGAAAATTTTAATACATTTGATCGGCCTAATAAAAGTTTTCGTTTAGATTTAATCATGTTTCCATGGTTTTTACTGTAATAAACATGGAGGTAGGATATTGAGAAAGATTCATAAACATGTATTGAGTTTATTTATTTGTTTATCGAAATTAGATCACTCAAACTCATTTTCAATTATATTTAAACACGATAATTCAATTAAACTCATTTTATTGTCAGAATACAACCGGCGATTGCCGCTTCTGGCCAATTAATTTCTTTACTCAGCATGTCTGGACTAGAGGTCGAGAACTACTAATAGTGCTATTGATAGTTATCGATAGTACTATCGAATACTATCAATATTTTTCATGAACTATCGATAGTATTAGATAGATAGTACAAAATTATGCTGCGTTTGTATATCCACATCCGATGCATTTTTTACATCTCCAGCGTTTGTTTATCCACATCGAACACATCTACTACATACATCTGCATCTGCCTTTGTTTATCCGAGATGTAGCTGTCCAGATTATATTTTTTATTATCGATTTAGGTTGATTTCTAGTCTCAAAAGTCAAACGCAAATAGTAGTTTGTGTAACAAGAGTGGATATGGACAATCCATTCGAGTTGTACAGTATATTTTTTCTACGACCCACAAACAAAGTAAACTCAAATGAATTACTGCTACTCATACCATTTAATGTTCCTCCTAGGCGCACTAGGTCTCCCTTTATATTCAATATATCCAATAGTACCCTAAAATCTCCTCTTTCATTTGTACTTCGACTCGCAAATAATTTTAATTCTTTGTGTAACTTTGACTGGCATGTGAGTTACAAACAGTATCAAAGAAATCTTAATGAGTACCTTAATGTTTTAAGTATTTAAATATGTGAGCTGTTTCCGCTGATTGTTGTGAAGCTTTGTAGTCTTGATATTCAAACCCATTCATACAAGTAAAAATGTAAAGTGTCATAATGTCATATGTATGATTATATTATATATTATTATGTATATTATGTATTGTACTACTCATGTAAAAAGGCCGTAAGGCCTGTTTGAGTTTTATTAATAAATAAAAATAAATAAAGAATGACGATATTTAAAAAATGTAGTGTTACCAGCTCTAACTCCTTTAGTTTCGTTGCATCTGAAAATATACAGGGTGACCCTCGTACAATAGTAAAAGAGCGTAGCAACGTCGCCCCTAAAAAGTATTTTAGGTCGGCTGGTCTTTTGATATTTAAACCGCTCCTGCAAAATTTTTGTAATTTAACAAACTAATCTTTTATCCTTAAAAAAATATATATTCTAGTATTTGAGGTAGGTACTACACGACTACTTACCTCCCAAAAACACGTTAATTTAATTTGGCAATGGAAAAATGATAAGAGTATACTTTTTACGAAGAATGAAGTGTTACTTCATTTCTTTAAGTGACAGTTTAAATCTACGAAGCGGGTACCTATATAATATTTCCATCAAAGCAAAATATAACAAGCGCATCTTGAAAAAAATTTTACTAAAAGAAATAATTTTAATTTTTTATTATTTATTCGGTTTTAATGAATTAATTACACACTTTTTATAGAACTGGATAAGTCATCTGAAGTAAAATACCGCAAACACTGTAATTTCTGTGTAATCTAAGGTAGCCACTTTCTCCCCAACTGGTGCCCCATGAGTTCTTAATTAGCCAATAATCAATTCCTTCTTCGGTACCATAACCAATGACGACCACGCCATGATTCACATAAATCCCACTGCAAGCTTCAGCATCATCATAAATACCTCCTGCGTACAATTTAAGAGTATCTGCCAGAATAGTCACACTGATTGGTCCAATTGTACCTAAAAATAAAAACGAAGCTACTAGAAAGATGCATTGCTGTTTAACCATTCGATCATGTTCAACCAAAACAAATAATATTGGATGAATCTATCAAAAGGTTTAGCTAATTTTATGTATCAATAGTAGGGTGCTTCATTTTCAGGCAATATTTTTTTTTCTCTGTGCTACCTGAAAATCTAAAACTTTATAAAAAATTAAAAATTTTGCCGCCGGGTAAAAGGTACTAAATGCAATAGCGACTTAGCTCATTTAAAAGTTCGATTTTCCATTTAAATAACATAGGAAATTTTTTTTTGATTCAATTTGATTTTTCGATATAAAAAAAAAAATTAGGAAAAACCCGTGTATAGCTTTTGTAGGGCATAAAATCCGCTACAATAAGATTTTTGAGTGAATCCCCTCCGACCAACAGTTTTTGAGTTATAGAACTAGAAAGATGAATATCAACTATATTTCACATCAAATCTTCTTTAAACTAAAATTTATTATTTTTACATCTAATAATAACTGATTATAAACATTAGAACGCTACAATTCTAATTTTTAAATTTTTTAGTTTCATTTCTAACCACAGTAGCACTACTCTTGACTTCGTCTATACTTCCATTAATGTAAACTGATATTTTTGCTCTTCAATTGTATTGACTAGCATTGATTTTTTATAATTGTGCTTTAACCTCATTGTTTATTTTTCTATTTCTGTCATAAATGTCAGACTCAGTGATTAGACTCATATTTAGCTGAAATGGCTAATAAAAACTCCTGTAAAAACATTTATTTACTTGATTATGAACGTAAATTTTTATCCCAACGTAATCTACCAAATAATCGGGAAATATTAAGTTTATTGATGTAAAATTATAAATCTCTCGGTAAGCCACTGAATCTAAGTTTAAAAATTTTGTAAAACGAAAATCCCTTTGACGCCAGTTCGAAACAGTGTTGCAAAATTAAGAAGTTTATATAAAGAAGATTTGATGTGAAATATAATTAATATTCATCTTTCTAGCTCTATAACTCAAAAACTGTAGGTTGGAGGGGATTCACTCATAGAAACTTTTTGTAGCGAATTTTATGCCCTACAAAAGCTATTAACGGGTTATTCCTAAAAAAAAATTTTTAATGTCGAAAAATTAAATTAAAACAAAAAAAATTTCTATGTTATTTAAATAGGAAATCGAATTTTTGAATGACCTAAGTCGCTATTGCATTTAAAACCTTTTAGCTGGCGGCATAATTTTTTATTTTTTATAAAGTTTCAGATTTTCAGGTAGCACAGAGAAAAAAAAAATATTGCCTGAAAATGAAGCACCCTAATCAGTAGTCTAGTTTTTCAGTTTACTTTTTTATTTATAGAGTTAGTTAATTAAAAGATCCTTCTGATGATGACTAATTAACTAAAACAGTGATGAACAAACTCCAGAAATGAAGCATCAATCGAACACGGGAATCAATTTAAATATTTTACCCTATTTGAGTTATGCCCTTATTACATCTGTAGACGTAGAACGAGGCTTTTTGATGTATAAACATATGTATACGGATAAAAGACAAAACTTTCTTGTCGAAAATTTTGAAAAATGTCTAGTTGTCAATGCTTTCAACAATTTCAATAAATAGAATATGTATTTGTTAATATATTATGTAATTTATGTAATTTCACGGCCTATAACGAAATGGGTAGAGTAAAACCAAAGAGGTTAGAAAGGGTAGAGGTAACATAGGAAGCATTTGTCACTGCGCGAATTTTGCCAAAACCGTAAAACTGGGTGGAAGGAGTAGGGAGATGTTCTGGGCCGGACTTAAATATTTGTATTGTAGTACCTAATTTTGGTAGGTAACTAAAAGATGAAAAATTATAACACGTTTTTTTGACTTTATTTGTCAGCACGATTCATTTATGATGAGGGCAATAACACTTTATCAATATATAACTAGCTAAGGGGCGATTCCACCGTTGTGTCAAACGAAGTTTAAATTACTAAGTGAAGATTAAAATGATATTGTTAATGTAAAAATGTCATTTTAAACTCCATTTAGTAATTTAAACTTTATTTTTGTTAATATAAAAATGTAATTTTAATCTTCGTTTAATATTTTAAACTTCGTTTAACAAAACGGTGAAATCGACCCTAAGTAGAAGTTTATAAAATTATTGTAACAAAATAGCTGTTGAGACAAAAAGTTATCGAAACAGCCAAAGTACTTTTTGCCGAATTACACACAAGATTTTTTCTACGATCACACCAAAATAAAATAAATAATTAAATTTTATTAGAAATGGGTTACCTTTTCGTTCGTTATATTTTAAGTTTATTTGACATAAGCCTATTCTTCGAAGAAAAAAAAAATGTTTTGGTACTTATATACCGGTAATTATTTATGATTTAATTATTTACGGAAAATACCGTTCAATGATTTAAAATATTAGGAAGTCAATTAATAGCTATTTATGTAACCAGTTACGAAATGCCTTATTTTGTGTAACGAGTAAATATTTGCGGGACGAGCGGAGCGAGGTCCTGCAAAATGAACGAGTTACACAAAACGGCATTTGGTAACGTGTTTACATACAAGATTTTTTCTAATTTTGTCTTGATTATTTATAAAATTGTGTTGAAAAATAATTCACCAGCATTCTTTTGTAGGTACTTCCAATCAAATATTTCAGAAAATTGTTGTATTTGATTGCCCTACGACGTTTTTTTTTTCAATAATAATAAAAATAAGGAACATGTGCAGTGTTGTCGATCTGATTTTTGACATTACCCGCGAGAAATTTAAAAAAAAAACATTTTTACCCATTATCCTTAAAGGAGTACGTCAAAATTTTACCCCCAACATTTCTGGGCAGTTTTCAATAACGGTGTTCAATTATTTAAAAAATAAAACGCAATTTAAAGCTTTTCTTTTTTGTTTTCTTTTTTGTTGTTAAACGTAATGTCATATTTTCAAATGTGAAATGTCACTATTCTCGGTCTTTTTTTCAATATTTGGTTTTTTAGATTTTTTGTTTTTTGGATTTTTCGATTTTTTATTTTTCGATTTTTAAATTTTTCGATAACTCGATTTCTCGATTTTTCGTCTTAAAAACCAAAAAAGAGGCAGTTTTATTTATTTTCATTTCGTAACTGGTGACGTAATCAACTTTTCGTAATCAGTTGCATAATGTTCTACTTTATAAAATATATTACTTTATATGTCAAAATTAGAGAAAATAAAATGTAATTAAATGGATAGATCCCATATTATTATAGAGCAGTGTTTCTCAAACTTTTTTGGGGACGAAACCTTTTTGAAAATCGAAATATTTGACGGGGCCCTCAACAAATTAAACACATAATTTAAAAAATATTTTTCAAATTTTTTTCTTCAATTTGACTCTCATTTTGACTTTCAAGGTAAACGTGATAAAAAATCGGCTTCATATTATGCTCCGATTTTACATATTCAATTTTATAATTGTAATTTGACAATATTACTGCCCATCTACGTAGTCTGTTGGCTGAAAATTGGGGTATACCTTTAGCTGGGTTAAAAATAGTTACCAGAGGTAAGTAATCTGTAACTAGGATAAATAAATGTCTATATGAATATTCATTAAATTTATTTAAGCCAAAAATTATTGCAAGGCCTTCTCTTTCAATTTGGGAATATTTTTGTTCGGACTTTGATAAGGTACGCGATGCAGAAGCTATAGATTTCTCAATATTTTTTTAAAAAACATGACATATGGCCCTTATTCCCACATTTGATGCATCTACGATTAATTTAATTGGCAACTCAGGCTGAAAATGCATAAGAACATAATTTGTTGTTAATTTATTTTTGATTAATTCCAAAGATTCCTTGCAAGAATTATCCCAAATCCATTTCACCCATAAAAATAAAATAAAAGTCCTAAAGCAAAATCATATCCTCCTTCCTCTTAGTCACTTAAAAAAATTACTTCTCAAAAAAAAGGTCCTCAAGCCAGGTCCCTCCATTTTGTGGCGATAGTACTGTTTTTTTTTTATTATGATTATTTTCTTCGCGGAGTCCTCACAAAGGCTTTGCGGAGCCCCAAGGCTCCACGGAGCACACTTTGAGTAACCTTGTTATAGAGAAATACTAAATAAATAGTTTTGAAAAAACTATTGAAACCGGTTGTGAAGTTTGAAACGAATAAATTAGCAATGAAATTGATATTTTTGTATTTGATTGTATGTTTCTCTTTCCACTTCCTGAAAACAGAATCACCATGAAACAAGAAATAGTAAACAGTTTATAAAAATAACCTTTATTTGCTACTTATAACATGTACCAATGACCAAGTCCGATTCTGTTTATTTTCAAATCAACAAATATGGACGTCAACAGAATCTTTAAAAATTAATTATCTCACCGAAATAAATATAAGTTTTTTTTTATCTCCGTCACATTTCGCACTTTTATTATAAATAAAGCTTTCTACAACACATCTTGGTATTTTAAACGTTAATTTCCAAAATTTAAGTCAGTAAAATTCCAAATTAATTCTCGTTGACACATTAAATTTGGATGGACAACGCTCTGACATGTGATGTTCTCAACTGTGATTGGTGGGTGTGAATAATTTCGAAATGGGATTATGCGCAGTGTATTATGTTCCATCTAAGGTTTGTATAATCTAAGAATCAGCTGATCGAAATATTCATATACAGGGTGTCCCGAAATTAGACGGTCATATTTTAACAGCGTAATCTACATCCTAAAATAGAAGTAAAAGTTTATATAAACATAGGTCCGAAAAAATTTCTTTTCCGAGATACAGGGTGTTAAAAGTGAAGTCCTGATGACACACTTTTGTGAATATTTTCTAAACGTTTAAAGATAACTAAGTGAAATTTGGTACAAATGCTTAACTTTTTACGTTCTATTTAATGGACTAAATCTCAGGTTTTGATCATCTTCATAGGTGGGTAAATTAGGGGGAGCTTAGGGTAAAATTGTCCTAAGTTTTTTTTGTTGACAGTTTTTAACATTTTTGACTATAAAATTTGGAAAACCAATGTTTTCTTTAAAATAAAGCTACTGTTGTTACATCTCGCTAGGACACATCATTTTCAAGTAAAAAGCATTTGAAAATTTTATGATAAGTTATTCGAAAGTGTAAACAATAATTAGTATGCCTGTGAAATCAAAAATTTAAGTTTTTTTACTTTGGAAAACCGGTGACTAAAGGAAATTTTAGAAAATATTTACAAAAATGTGCCATCATGACTTTACTTGTAACAACCTGTATCTCGAAAACGAAACGTTTTCGGACCTATGTTTATATAAACTTTTACTCCTATTTTAGTATGTAGATTACGCTGTTAAAATATGACCGTCTAATTTCGGGACACCCTGTATATCCATTTTTCGCCATATCTCTGATTTTTTTTTGTAATATGGTATAAAATTATTTATTAATTTGTTTTTGTGTTAATAGTGTGACTATATTTTGCTGGGCACAACAAAAAAGAACTGCTCTTTTAAATATCGGGCTGTGCAGTGGTTTACTTGTAAAGTAAAGACCATAATATGAAAACTAAAAATAGTGTTGTAAGATATTTTTAATTTTCACAAAATGTTAAAGAAAATTATAGGGAGAAAAACAACTTTTTATCGAATGGTTTTTGATGAAATTGTCAATATTTTGGACAACTTTGAAGCATATCAGAAAATAAACTTAGAACCTCAAGGTACATGCCATTTTGTTAAGCCTGTACCAATATTTAGAAGAAAAAATGTTATCTGATGAAATTATCAATCTTATGGACAACTTTGAGGTATATCAAAAAATAAACTTAGAAACATTAAGGTATATTGGAGAATTTGTAGCTTTTAAATTTAAAATAAATATAGAAAATTACAAATACCCAAAAAGCAACTAAATGTTTCAGAGATTCCTTAATCCTATGTATAAGTAGGACATGAATATAACAAAAATAACAGATATAAACAGAAAATTGGTTTTCAAATTTTTGTTAAGAAAACTTAAAGGTATTTCATGGAAGCTGTCGTGGCGTAAAATTCATTCGTATACCATGATGTTGGTAGAGTGCAAATCAGAACTTAGAAAGTAGCGCCATCTACACTTACTAAGCAAAATCAAAGCTCGCTGTAGTATCAAGTTCAAGAATTATTATGTGAAATTAATAAATATTCTATTTCCTTTGACATTATTTATAGTATATCTCCTCGACAAAATAACCCAAACATTTTGAATAATTTGCATTATTACAGCATAGTAGTGTGGCCTAGATATACTTACCAACAGCTGCTTTAAGATCTTCTTCGTTTTCTTGAATTCTTCTGTAACCACTGATTTGCGTTGCAACATCATCAGCTGAATATTTACATTCAGTTTTTTCAGTTGAATAGGGATATGAACTTTCAGATTGAATACCGAAATTGGCAATGTATGTATATGCAAGAAATTGATTTCCACCGTTGCAGCCACCATTTCCGTAACTATTAGAACAATCCACTAGTTGTTTTGGACTGAGTACAATGGAAACATTATTTTTTATAGCGTTTTGACCTTCAATAGTAGCAACCTGAAAAGTTTATAAATTTATTATTATTCAATTTTATTTCTTTTTTTGTCCCTGTCATTAGTGGAGCAAAAGAAATCATTTAGAAAAAATAAACTACAGAATCAAAAGTCTAAGTAGACTATGTAAAAAAAATGTCGGAAGATAAGTAATAGTCCGAACTTGATTAGTTTTTGTATCTATTTAATTTTTTACTTAATAAACCTAGATGTTCTTGACTGAGGAGCCTTTTGGTTATATCGTCTTTAGTTTGTAACTATTATTTTAAAAGAGAAAGATTCTGTTTTCGTTGACAACCTCTTTTATTGTTCCATCAAAAACAATCTGACATAATACAGGACGAAACAAAATCAACTTAAGACTAATAAATATTATAAATAAGTGTACAAAATGAACTTAGGTAACACTAGAATAGATCATGAATATCTATCAAGGATGTACAGTTAATGCATTTCTCCTCCATAACTATAAATAATATATATTTAATACATACCGAACTAAATGCCCAACAGGATCCACAATCTCCTTGATCTCTGATAGGTAAAACTGCTCCTTTTTCTAACCAATTGATAGAATCTGGAACCTTTAAATCTTTTGAAAATTCTTGGACATTTGCCATAATTTTGGGCTTATTAGAAACTTGAAGTTGAAGCATATCACTGAACTCTTCATCGGTCATATCTGCAAATTGGTTGACTCCCAAATAATATCTAACTTCTCCGTCTTCATATCTGACATTATGTTCTTCGATTTTCTTCAAATTATCTTTAAAAATTTGAAAACGAAGTTTTTCTTCCACAATATTATAGGTTTTATTATGTTTTAGCTGCAAAATATTAAAATGAAAGTGATTTTTCACATTCGTAATGTAATGTACTATTATACTTCACTTACCTTAAATGACTGCCAGTGTTCATGTTCTTGAAAACCACAAACGGACAGAACTATTGCAGTAAATAAAATAAGAACTCTCATTTTATTATTGGGTAAAATTTCTATTTGATTTTCACAAATCAATTTAGAATAAATATCAACTGTATTATAAGTAATATTTTATCGATACTTCTGATTCTAGCTGATAATTATTATGTTGATTTTTAATAAAATTAAAAGATTAAAAATATATTTTTTTTTTCAAGTGGTTTAAAGACAAATTAATTATCTAGTTTTTAAAATCCGATATTTCTTGTTTATTAATAAAAATAAAGATAGGTTCCATTATAATTCAATGATGTAGGTACAAAGGCAACATTTTTTGTAGAGGGTTTTTATTACAATAAAATAAAAAAGCTTCAATTTATAAGCTTCAACAACTCTAACTAATAAGAAACTTTTTATTTATTTAATTGGATTATACAGGAATGCAACACAGCTTATGATTTTAAAGAATAGTACGATGAAGTATAAAAATATTAATACATCAGTATTGCACTAATGAGCATTGTTGTACGTAATATTAAGTTTTTAAAATAAAAAAAGCAAATATTGTGTATCCAAAAATTTAACCAAACAACACATATAGAGACAAGCTATAAAAGTAATTTTAAAAAACTGACTCCAAAAATGAAGAATGATAGATCTCATCATCAAATCTTGACCAAATATATGGCACCAACTCTGAGATACGTACCCCATTTCTAACAAATCAAGGAAATAGGACAACGTAGTAAAAGAATTATCGCTGAACATACGTAAAAAGAAATTAAAAATTCTAATAATGAATTGACCACAAATAATAAAGAAACTGCAAATGAATTTAATAATTTTTTTATTAATGTTGGTGAGAGATACGTTAATGAAATCGAGCACCAGTCACAGAACCTTTTTTTTTTTTGTTAGAGTATTGTTACTTGTCATTTCTGACTAACCTACAATTTTAATCTAAAAATCTTACAAACTAATTACTTATCTAAGAAGTCCCCATTGGGCTGTCTTAATTGTTTCTATAGGAAAGCATCACAAGTTGGCGTGACGATTTATTACACTGTTTTACACTAGCACTAACATTAACGTTCACTGCACTAGCTCAAATGGCTTCTTCCTTTTGAGCCTTCTGTTGAGTGTAGAGTTATCCAGTAATTGCAACGCTTCTTCGTTGACGTGGGAGTGAAGTCGACCCTCATGTTTCGCGACAAACCTCTTTATTTCTTTTTCGATTGTTCGCATCTTCAGGTCACTATGAAGATAATCATTTCGGTAGAACCAAGGTGCATCAACAATGCATCTTACGACTTTATTTTGGAAAACTTGTATCATGTTAATATTACTCTTGCTGGCACATCCCCATAGCTGTATGCCATAAATCCAGATTGGTTTTAGGATTTGTTTATAAATCAGCAGTTGTGCACTGACAATTTGGTTTTTCTTCCTAGGAGCCAATACATTTTTTTGAATTTAAAATCAAGTTCTTTACGCTTTTTACGCTTTTTATGTGCTCTTTCCATTTAAGTCTTACATCTATGTTCATCTCTAGATATTTGGCCGAATCGTGATGCGGAATAACGTCATTGTTTATTCTTATTTGTTTTTGGTCGAAGAGTAAAATCAACATGCACTGATTTAGTTTGATTTATTTTCCACTTTTTTGTCCATCGATTGATACTGTTGCAGGTTTCCTGAAGTTTTCCTGAGGTATCTGTATTAGTTCCGCCAACTGCCAATATTGCTATTTTAACAGATTGTTGTTGAGGGATATCGCTGGTGTATAATAAGTAAAGAACCGGTCCTAGCACACTGCCTTGTGGGACACCTGCTTTAATTTCTTTCATTTCGGAGTATGCCTTGTCTTGCTTTACTCTAAACATTCTTCCCGTTAAATATGATTGTAGAATGTCGACATATTGTCTAGGGAGCATTTTTTCAAGTTTCTGTATTAGGCCAGCGTACCAAACCTTGTCAAATGCTTGGGCTACGTCAAGAAATATAGCTGAGCATATATATTTTTCTTCGTAAGCTTTTTCGATGATATCGGCTATCCTGTGTACTTGATCTATTTTCGAGTGTTTGTTTCTAAAACCAAATTGGTGCGAAGGGATCAGATTTTAATTTTCAATTATTGGTTTTAGTCACATACTTTGATTTTCTTTTACTATACGGAGAATGGTCGCACTGCGCAGCTTTCTGAGTGCCTTTTAAAAGGAGATAGAAAACTCCGCCATTTTGATCCCTTATTACGTGTTGCCTACATCTTGGCGCAATATTTTTAATAGGTGCGTTTTAATCATCCGCTTCTGCTTCGGAATTGTCGGTTTTCTTGTTTTAATCTGACAGGTTAAAACGACTAAACCGACAATTCCGGAAGCAGAAGCGGATGATTAAAACGCACCTAATATTTTGCTTGCTGCTGTCAGTGTCAGTGAATATTTCGAAGTCACAGTTTATTGCTAAAGAATCAGTTAGCTCACTCGGACCAGTTGAAAGTTCCAAAATAACATCCACTCCAGGGATACAAATTCAGGATACGTATTATCCGAGTTGCACAGTGTATAAACTGAAACATTGAGATCCAAAGTGCCGACGCAGAGTGAGCGATCTGATTCTTTAGCTGTAAACTGTGTCACAGGGTTCAAAATAGCCGCGCCCTATAGGCGAGTTCGGTCAGTCAGGGGCTGGAGCGGGACAAATTTTAGGGTGCTTTTAAATGACATTTAAGCGTATTAAACTGTCACTAATCGGACTAAACCGAACGCTAAAAGAGTCGTTTGGAGTTAAAAGTGTTAAAGGAGTTAAAGGAACGTGGCAAACCGAACGCAATGTATGTTGGGCGTGTCGGACCTCTCTCTTGCCTCGTATAATAATCAAAGTATGTGGTTTTAGTCGTTTTAGTAGTAATTTTTCAAGTAACTTAGATATTATCGGTAACAATGATATAGGTCTTTATTCAAAGGTTTTCCTGGCTCAGGAATTAGGATAACTTCAGCCATTTTCCACGCATCAGGTATATATTTAAGGCGAAATGCTGCATTTATGAGGTATGTCAATTCAACAATAGCCTTCCGTGGTAGTAATAAGGTCATATCCTGGGGATTTCTGTGAGTTGATGTTTGTCTGAATTTCTTTCGTAACTTCATTGGGAGTAACTAGCTTAATTTCAAGTTGTTCCATATTATAGATGGTCTCATTAGGAATGTCTTGATTTTCATCTAATTGGAACGTCTTTTGTAGATGGTCAGCGAAAATATCTGCTTTTTGTTGAATGTCTCTTGCCCATTTGTTATTAGCCCAATCGGATTAGTATTTTAGATTCTGAAAAATTCGAAGCAGCAATTTTCCTTCGGAATTCGTTGGAGGGGGTCTCTGGTAGTCTAAATTCAAAAAGTTGGGATTCCAAATTTGTTGTTACCTCCGCCATCTTGATTTAAAGGGTTTTTTTGTATCTTGAATAACTCATTTATTTTCAATTTTACACGGAAAATAGTTTTTACAAAAGTTATTTAAAATTAAATTTCCTACAATTCTGCTTTTTTTTGTACGATCGATTTTTTTCGATTTATACCCGAAAAGAGGGGGTGAATTTTTGGTTATAGAATAACTCGTTTATTTTCAATTTTACGAGAAAAATTGTTATAAACAAAGTTGTTTAAAATTAAATTTCCTACAATTCTGTTGTTTTTTTTGTACGATCGATTTTTTGTATTTATCCCTGAGAAGAGTGGGTGTGAACCTAAGTATTGTATTGTCACGTTTATTATTGATGTTGTACCATTATTTTTTCTGTTTGTTTTTTTTTGCTGATACCTGGAATTAAAAAGAAACGTGATAATACAATGATAAAAGTTTACCCCCACTCTTCTCAGGGATATATACAAGAAAATCGAGCGTACAAAAAAAACAGAATTGTAGGAAATTTAATTTTAAACAACTTTGTTCATAACAATTTTTCTCGTAAAATTGAAAATAAACGAGTTATTCTATAACCAAAAATTCACCCCCTCTTTTCGGGTATAAATCGAAAAAAATCGATCGTACAAAAAAAAAGCAGAATTGTAGGAAATTTAATTTTAAATAACCTTGTTTATAACAATTTTTCTCGTAAAATTAAAAATAAACGAGTTATTCTATAACCAAAAATTCACCGCCTCTTTTCGGGTATAAATCGAAAAAAATCGATCGTACAAAAAAAAGCAGAATTGTAGGAAATTTAATTTTAAATAACTTTTGTAAAAACTATTTTCCGTGTAAAATTGAAAATAAATGAGTTATTCAAGATACAAAAAATAACCCTTTAAATCAAGCTGGCGGAGGTAACGGCAACTTTGGAATCCCAACTTTTTGAATTTAGACTACCACAGACCCCCTCCAACGAATTCCGAAGGAAAATTGCTGCTTCGAATTTTTCAGAATCTCAAGCCTGTTCTTCACCTAATCCGATTGGGCTATATCTGCTATTCTGATAGGAGCAGAGTGTTTACACGAATTTTTCATCTTTTTAGTTGCCTTCCAGAGTGAATAATCAGTTTCTTTATCATCTGTTAGCCCTACTAGGTATCGGTTGAAGGATTCTTTTTTGTGATTTAGGACTGCTTTTCTCAGTCTTTGGGTAGCCCTATTTAATATATTTTTATCTTCTGGTGATCTTGTCATCTGCCATTTTTTCTTTAGATATTCCCTTTTTAGCATATTATTTTGAATAAAAGGCTCATAAATCATAAGAATTTTCTTCTCGGGTGGGACATGGACCATATGACCCCCCACCCTGAAGCCGCCCTAGACCTGTTATTGCTTCTCCTCTAATTCATTTAATTAATTCACAACTTCTTGTATCCCTCAAGTATTCAAAACTGCAATAATAACATTAAACTAGAAAAAAGACACAGTTTTTTATGCTTTATTCCATTCTGTTTAATAATGTTTTCAAAAATATGTCCAGTATACTCTCCACCATTATCTGAACACAACGCTTTAATCCTATTCCCTGTCTGATTTTCTACTAGTGCTTTAAACTCTAAGAATACTGTAGGTAATTTTGTTTTTGACAAAATATACAAATACTGTTCTGCTATAATCGTCGATCAGTAAAAAAATATAATTGATCCTCCAAATGAAATTGCTTCTATCAGACCACAAATATCAGTGTGGACAAGCTGTAATGTTCTATTGGATTCTCTCATACTTGATTTGAAAGGTTTTCTGACCTAATTTGCCTTAATATAAATTTCCCATAGCTCATCATTTCTTTTAATTTTCTCCATACCTGTTAACCAATCCCTTAGAAAATTTAAGGATTTCCTGTTCGAATGACCTAGTCGACGTAGGCATTCCAACGACCTGTCAAACAATAGCTGTCAATGGGAAGGTCTCGTATATCTACGGGGGGTAGCGACATAGTCTTGCATCTTGGACGCTATTTTTATTCGAAATAGTAATCGCCAAGCCTGCCAATTTATGAAAAAATGTATAAGCGGCTTTTTAAAATAATATTTTTATTGTGTTCGACATAAAATATTTAAATGTAATCCATTATTCATGATTTCACGTATATGTCACATGATATGTCGCAACCCTTATTTCATATATCATGTCAATATTGACGTGAGATATATTCTCTGCAAGATCCAATGTATGCAGTGATCATCCTATTAATAATACTACTGCAATATTTATTGTTTATACTTCTTATTCGTTGATGCAGAGTTTTATTCTTTAACAGTAAACTTGGGGTAAGTCACACTTTTTCTAATAATATCTAAGCCCTATCAAATATCATAAATATTACAAGTATTAGAAATTAAAAACTTAAAAAAACTGACTTCAAAATGGTGCAGACGCCTTCACCACATCTTAACCAAATTTATATGGGACCACCCCTGAGGTACCCCCTTACTAACAAAAAAGAATCATATAAATCGGACAAGGTAGTAAAGCATTATCGCTAAACATAACATAAAAAATGAAGAGTTTGAGGTTTTTCTCATGAATCCAATTATTAGATTTTGACCAAATTTATATGGGACCACCCCTGAAGTATCCCTTTTCTAACAAAAAAAGAATCATTCAAATCGGACATAGTATTATCGCTGAACATACATAAAAAAAATACGACGGACCTCCCCCTTTTTTGAAGTCTGTCAAAAAAAGATTTTATTTATTCCTTGGAATATTAGTCAGTAAGGACAAAGTATATTAACCGTTGAGTAGCGACATAAAACGTCGGTGCGTTTGATCTTGGGTGGCGCTAATTTTCTTTCTCTCTCTTTTGACGTTATTGACGGAACGACACAGTAAAACACTGCTCGAATTATGAACTCGTCTTGAATGTGATGTTTACACTGCTCGACGTAATTTGAAGTAAAAAACTCTTTTGTAGTTTACATTTAAAATAAAGGTTTGGTCATTAGGCAGTTTTATATTTATAAGTATTATAAGTATCACTACTATTGATAAATTTCAAGTATTCGGATGAGCTAGAGACTTGAAAGTTGGTAGGTGCACAGGGTTTTGATTTTTGATAACAATAGAAATTATTACTTATGGACTTTCTTATTTATTAATCGAGTTGTTTCAAATTTTAAATTTCGTGTTGTTTAAACATGTCGCTTAATACAATTTTTGACTAATAATGCGCCCCGTTACAAAAACTTTTTTTTTTGTGTGTCATCGGCTTCAACTGCTAAGGTTATTTCGCCTCGTGTTCTGTGTAGGCTTTGTTACTGTTTCCCAGCGCCACTTTAGGAACAGCACTGTTAATTAGAACCCAACAGTGAATAATTCACGTTTAAAGTGTTTGACAGAGGTATCTGATTTGACAAGTTATTCATACAAGATGGAAGTCAGTGTCAAATCTGATGACAGGTATAAAACGAACCCTTTTCTAAACAAGAAACCTCGAAAAAACCCATTTATAATAATTGTTATACCTGGTACATATGCTGTATATCCTGTAGATTTTATAGGAAATATACGAAATAGGCCTTATCACATCAAATTTTCACAAATAAGTTCCAATAAAAATAAGATTATTATTTGATAAATATCAAATATAGTGTATAGTTCAAGGTACTTACCTCTCATATTCTTCTGGAAATAAAAACAGTGATTTGTTATCACCAGACCTTGTCGAGCAAGTCGATAAGCACCTGCATTTTCTGGCATAATGAAAAACCCACAAAATCCCAAAAAATCTTAACAAAAACAGAATAAAAGAGCACTAATAAATCCACAACAACGAATTCCTATATCAGCCGCCGGACTAAAGTGAAAGGGGTTGTTTACATCTTTAGATGACGTCTCGCCTCTCTATTTCGCATCGGCGCACTAGAATTCGGTTCCCAGCTGTCGCTACTCAACGGTTAATATACTTTGGTAAGGAGGAATCCTAAACGACCTTGGAATCGCAATGGTATTTAATTTTGACAGTGAACTAGACGAATATGGCGACAAGTGTTTCCGGTCTACCAGTGACGTACTGTCATAAAGGGGCGTAGAAAAGAAAATAATAAATTCTCATTTGCATATTATCTAAATTTACCGATTTCTCTCATTTTAACGAATTGCTATTTTCTTGCGAGAAGTTTGCATTTTTTTTTTTATTAACCTTCATTGTGTGAATAAATTTTACTTTAAAATTGCATGTTGGGTGGAATAAATATTTTTGGGATAATTTATAGAGGGATTTCATTTGAAAAATCAAAGCAATAATGTATAAAAAAAAAAATATTGACTTTTTTACGTCTTTATTATGACAATATCTTTATTAATCTACATTTTACAAATTATTAAAGTTTGAAAAATAAATATATTTTGTAGATATGCATTAAAAAAATTTAATATCCTATACTTATATTTAGGTCAAACACCGCTGTGATATTTCTTTCTTAGATGTTTTTGTTGGAGTACATATAAAACTTCCTAATATCGAAGAGAATTTCTGATCATTTTATTACATAATATTATTAGTAATATTTTTTGCAGGACAATTTTGCATAAGCAGGTAAAACACCTTTTCAAGAAAGGATCCTATAACGTAATAATGATTGTATTAGTGCAAAATATATTATTTTTAAATGTACATTCAACGCATTATTTGTATGTTTAGTCCAGTTATGATGAGAGTCAATTTGTACTCTAAGGTATTTGATATCATTAAGTTTTATCAAAGGTTCGTAAGTTTTTATAATTAAACCATTCGAAAATTTTTATAATATCTGTTTCTATTAATAATTTTAATCAATTCCAGTTTTTTGCATTTTACAGAATAACTGTGTCGTCTGAAAAACTTACAATATTTCCATCTGTATTTAAACGACAAATTATTTAAAATAAAATTAAACAAGATAGGACCTAAGACAGTATCTTGAGGAATGCCATATGCTACTTATTTCCTTACTTGAGATATTAGTAATTATATGTGTGTTCGTTTTTGTAAATAACTTTGTAATAAGTTATATAGGGTGCATCAAATTCATACAATAAACTTTCATTATACGAAAAAAAACGGCACATAATATAGTTAGTAAAGAATTTATTTACTTATATACTCAACCGGACCACTTTTATTGTTGGAACAGCTATTGGTAGAAATCTCGAATTTCAAATTCATTAGGGACAACCTACAAAATAAAACAATTATTCATACAAAATTGTACTAGGGCCAAGAAATTATCCTTGTTCAAATAAATTATATAATAAAATTGTCATACTTGTGAAATACCTTCTAGTGCAATGTACCATAATTTTTCTTGGTTAGCAACTACAATCTAAGGTCTGTTTAAAGTTAGGTAGTTTATATCATTGCCATAAGAGCCCATTTCTTGATGGAACTCAGTCATCGCTTAATTTTGATGGTTTTTCTATAAAAGAGTACGGATTAAATTGTATCCATTTACGACGTTTTCTGTTTTAGAGTTGGGTATAAAACACATGACTATTTTGTAGAAATTGGAACAAAATAAAATATAAACATAACCTCAAAAGTAATAGTAAATGTTTTACCTGGAGCTTGGAGACGTGGTTCGTTAACAATCTTTGCCACACATACTTCTAATTTATTAAATACTTAGTTTTATTTATAATAATAGTAATAATAATAATAATAATAATAATAATAATAATAATAATAATAATAATAATAATAATAATAAATAATAATAATATTAATAATAATAATATTAATAATAATAATAATAATAATAATAATAATAATATTAATAATAATAATAATAATAATAATATAATAATAATAATAATAATAATAATAATAATAATAATAATAATAATAATAATAATAATAATAATAATAATAATAATAATAATCGTCTTTATTATTTTCAAAATACAATATATTATAAAATACATATTTACAATTATACTCGTGAAAATAAAGGGCGAAGTTCATTTTTTCTACTGAAGAGCTCAGTAAGATAAAATGTTCTTCCACTTAACCCAACACGGTTTAAGTGATTTTATGGTTGTTTCACTACGTTTCATGAATCTGTTAACGTGTGATATCTCTTTTTAGCTAAAGACTTTCAAGAGCGCTTCTGACTCCTTCGGGCTCACTTATAAAAGAGCACACGGAAACGCGATTAGCCAGAGCGCAGTGGCGTACTCAAAAATAGATATAAACACGTATGAAAACAATAAAATTATTAAAATTGAATCAATATTTTTATTTATTTTAAAATAATGTGTTTTTATGAAATGTAGCTAGTTGTTCACTGCACAAATTAACCAATGAAGGAACCGCCCCTGATCTAGAATTAGATGATGGAAAATACAGGTTTCTTTAGGACTTCTTTTTAGCCGTACAGTTGAAATAATATCCCATAAGAAAATATAGAGATTTTTAGAAATCTACTAAAATACCTACCTGAAAATGAAATGAAAAATTACACAAAAAATTTTCACTTATTTTTCACTTAGTTTATTTTAAACTGTCATAAATACATTAGATTAGTGTACTGTCCAGGTCCAGAATTATTTAGGGCAATGGTACAGCCAACTTATTCGGTTAACTTGGGTAATTTAAATCTGCAGAAAACAAGTACCTATCAGATATACGGTTTATACCTGAATGAGTGACCAGGAAAGGTAAATCCGATAGTCTCAAGTCCATAAATGTTGGACTAAGTAAAGATGCTTTCATAATATCGGAATATAAAATTAAAAAATTAAAGAAAAAAATTATTACACAATTGTCGTTTTAGTCGAGACTATTAAATTAGTATGTACCGTTTACTCCATATTCTCTATAGTCTAATAATTTTGTTCAATCTATAACATTGAAATAATCCACCCTATTCTGTCCAGTATCGTTGATAAGGTCAGATGAAATATACTATTATTCAAGCTGAACATGAAATTACTTTCTTGTTCCTAAAATATTTAAATACAATCAATATCCCATATCGGAAACATTATATATACCGTATTCCTAACGGAAATAATGTGAAAAAAACGGGAGTTACATAAGTGGATTGTATTGAAATGGTTTCTGAAACATTCAAAATCTCATTACAAAACAGTTGTTGATTAACCCTCTTCGGGTGCATTTATTTTTTTAAGGCTTTGCTGTCAGGCCAAATGTTTCTCAACATGCACATGATGGCTATAACCGATATAATGTATTTCAAATATTTTTTTCTTATTCTTATATTAGTGTTTTTGTACTGAAAATTAAGTTTTTTTTTTTTAATAATAATTATGTTTGTTTTTTAAAATCTATAAAGTTTAGGTAAGTGTGTAGATTTGAGAATATAAAACTATTAGTTACTGTGCACAGGTTTATTCAGATCCAGCTATGTCAGTCATTTCTTATACCAATTATAGTTAGCTTTTACTTGGTTCTAATTTTTAGGTAATAAGTTTATAATTAAATTAGTTTGCTATATTATGCCAATCTCTCATGAGAGTTCTACGGTCTATTATATCTGTCTTGACTCATATTGTTCAACAGTTTCCGATTTAGAAGAAAAGTTAATAATAAAAGTTAAAAATGAAAATGGAAAGAAGTAATACGAAGTTAGACAAAAATAATACAGTATGTATCCTAACTGCAGTAAGAAACTTCAGAGGGTAATTCCTTAGGTGGTCGTTTTATAAAAAAAAAGTTCCTATAATACAGGGTGTTATAGTTAAAAAAAAAATGGGTGTTTTATAAATAAAAATATCCTTCAACCGATTTGGTTTAAGTTTGGTACAGTTATTTAAAGTAATAAGGCGCTTATTTAGCCCTAACTAGATTAAAATTATTGGGTCCAGTGGCGTCTCAGTGGGCACCACATCCAATATTATTGAAAAAAGAGGTACGCCACTGACTTTTTTGTAGTTTTTATATTTTGTTCAAATTAAGCAACTTAAATTCAACTTTTTGATCTATATTTCCTTCATATCTAGTCTTTTTTTTTTTTTTTTTTTTTTTTTTTTTTTTTTTTTTTTTTTTTTTTTTTTTTTTTTTTTGAGAAAAAATAAATAAAAATCACTTTAACTCATTCTAAAAACTATTCATTGGCAACATAAAATAAATGTCAAAAATAAAAAATAAACAAGTTCGACCTTAAAGTAAATGAGCAAATTACTACCTTCTAATAAAATACACGACTGCAATCCATTTATCATTTGACTCTCTGACAAGTGCAAAAATACCTGGAGTATTCCCTATGACATTGCAATTGTCAATTATCTGATTCCTCAAGTCATTCAGATCTAGTACAGGAGTTGTATAAACAAGAGCCTTCAGATGATCCCATAAATAAAAATTTAGAGAATTCATATCAAGACTGTGAGCGATGTTGAGAGCAACATTGTGCATAAACCACAATACTGTCTCTTACATATAAGGGTACATCTTATAACAAAATGGTTAAATGATCTCACAAAAATTCCATGTAGGTAAAAAATGGGACAATTAGGTATTCATCAATAATTCCTACTCAAACGTTCAGCGAAAATTGTTGTTGAAAATTACTTTCTCTAATAACGTGGAGATTTTCGACGGCCCAAAAATGGTCATTGTGAAAATTTACAATAGCATCTCGTGAAAACATTTGCGCCGTTCGAAAATAAAATTATTGGTAAAAAATTAAAATTGTGTGCCATCGTATGAATCAACAACCTGTAAAACATTTATTTTGGTTGAAAATCACGAGGCAGTAGGGCTTGGACCCGCTGTATGTGTCCAAATGGTTTTTGTGTTGACTTCGAGCAAAAATGCAATTTTTCTGGTATTATTTGAAGGATCTTCTTTTATCGCATGAAGTGTTTACTATTTCTATTTAAACTTAAATTATGAATTCTTTAGATATGAAGCAGTGCATAGGGATTGTAGGTACTTCCGAGTACTTTTATATCTTTTTTATCTTCCTTTGCATCAATCTACACTTACCTCATAATTTTCAATGGTACCTTTCATGGATTGTAAAGGATTATGAGAAAGCATTTTTTTTGAGTACATCATCCATATTAAAGTTACAAATTACAAAGATTACTTTTTAGAGTATTTTAATTAAAAGTTTTAGTAAAATATTTTATTTGCTATGAAAACTATGTGGAATTTCTTGCCTCGATGCACTGCCTCACTCCCAAAAATTCAAGATTTCAACTTAAATTTGACCAAAAATAAGGCCATTCGAAATTTTTAGGCGGACTCGGTATATAGTTGAAATGACCTTACCCCACATACTTTGATTACTATACGAGGCAAGCGAGAGGTCCGACACGCCCAACATAGGGCGCGGCCATTTTGAACCCTGTGACACAGTTTACAGCTAAAGAATCAGATCGCTCACTCTGCGTTGGCACTTTGGATCTCAATGTTTCAGTTTATACACTGTGCAACTCGGATAATACAATATATAACAACCGCCTATAATAAAACAGCAGTCTTCTGCATATCTTGAATTTGTATCCCTGGAATGGATGTTATTTTGGAACTTTCAACTGGTCCAAGTGAGCTAACTGATTCTTTAGCAATAAACTGCGACTCCGAAAATAATATTCACTGACACTGATAGTAGCAAGCAAAATATCAGGTGCGTTTTAATCATCCGCTTCTGCTTCCGGAATTGTCGGTTTAGTCGTTTTAACCTGTCAGATTAAAACAAGAAAACCGACAATTCCGAAGCAAAAGCGGATGATTAAAACGCACCTATTAAAAATATTGCGCCAAGATGTAGGCAACACGTAATAAGGGTTCAAAATGGCACTCAGAAAGCTGCGCAGTGCGACCATTCTCCGTATAGTAAAAGAAAATCAAAGTATGTGCCTTACCCTGATTTCGATGGATTTTTTGGAGGCATTCAATCCACAAACTATATTTTTATGTATAATTAATTTATATTATATTTTAATAAAATAAAAGTGCTAGATAGATACTTACCACCCAAATAAAATACACAAAAAAACTTCACAGGAAATGTAAAATAAGCGCAAAAACAATAAAAATATGCTGGAAATATAAAAAAAGACACACTCAAATGAAAGATCGGAATACAAATAAGTAATGCACGTAATTAAAATAAATAAAACAAATAGCCCATATATACACTTATTTATTTCATCCATTTGGAAATTAGGGTAAAAATACTTGTTTATAACAGATAATGGGGTCTATTCTGTAACAATTCCTTTATATTTAACGGCCTTTAAAAATATTGGCGGTCTTTAAAAATATTTTCGTATTCGTTAATTTACTTCTATCATTATTTTAACAGATTTCTTTAAGATAGTCCTCTACTGTATTTTAAAGATCCGTTTAAATAATGACAGAAGTAAAGGAGAAAATACTTTAAAGGCCGTTAAATATAAAGGAATTGTTACAGAATAGACCCCAATGGGGCCTATTCTGTAACAATTCCTTTATACAGGGTGTTAAAAAAAAAGTGTCACAAAATGAAATGGTGAATAGTATGGCCCAAAATAAGCAGAAAAGTCTTAATAAATATATGACCGCAAATTAACGGTTTCGGAGATACGGACCATTTTGTGTTCATAACAATTTTTTATTATTATAAAAAAACAATGCTATTTATAAACAATCAATAACAACATAGAGTTAAATGAGATGTTCAAAGTGCCCTCCCTTCATTTCAATGCAGCTACGATATCTCCTCCGAAAGGACTGTCGGACTCTTTCCAAAACACCCTCATTGGCTAGGATTCGATGACATCCCTGCTCTATTCGTTGCTGCAGCTCTTCGAGGTTATTCACAGGAGTGGCGTACACTAAATTTTTTAAGTGTCCCCAAAGAAAAAAGTCAAGCGGATTTAAATCAGGCGATCTTGCAGGCCATGGCACAGGTCCGCCCCTTTCTATCCATCTTCGACCAAAGGATCCATCTAAATGTTCTCTTACGGCAACTGAAAAATGCGCCGGAGCACCATCGTGCTGGAACCACATTTGATTTCTTTGTATTAAAGGAATGTCATCTAAAAGATCACCCAATGTGTTCTGCAAAAAGTTTAAGTAGTCAGCTCCAGTTAATCGGTTAGGTAGAACAATCGGACGTAGTAACCAGTCGCCATAAATACCTATCCAAATGTTTAATGAAAAACGAACTTGATGCCTGGATTCCACGATACTATGGGGATTTTCGTCGGCCCACATATGCAAATTATGGAAATTAAAAACTCCATTTCGTGTAAACCCTGCCTCATCAGTAAAAAGAATTAGTGCAATAAAATTGGGATCCTCAGCATCATTTCTCAGAAACCATCGACAAAACTCCAAACGTGCTTGATAATCAGGTGCATTCAGAGCTTGCAATCGTTGAAGATGGTACGGGTAAAGCTGCTGCTCGTGGAGGATTCTCCAAACCAGAGGAGCCCCAATTCCTACCTCCGCTGATATTCTTCGCACGCTAGTTTCTGGATTCTCTTCTACTCGTGCTAAAATTGCTTTTTCTGCCTCAGGGGTGGACACCGACCTTGGTCTCCCGGAATCATGTGACTGTTTCCCAAATTTACCTGTATCACGCAATCTTTGGTGCAATCTTCCAAACACACGAACTGAAGGGATGTGGCGATTAGGGAAAGCGTCGATATACTGACGTAGCGCTTCCCTCGCATTTCCATTTGCACGACCGTACATAAAATGCATGTCAGCTAATTCAATATTAGTGTAAACAGGCATAACGAAAATTTATAAAATTATTCACCCACAACAAAATAATAACTGCAAATAGTATCTATGAAAACACATCGGTAGACTCCGATAAGAAAAGCAAGTTTTTGAGAATGAAAAAAAGATAATCAAAAAAGATACAAAACACAAAACACTCCGTATCTCTGAAACCATTCATTTGCGGACATATGCGGACTTTTGTGCATATTTTGGCCCATACTACCCCCCGTTTTATTTTGTGACACTTTTTTTAACACCCTGTATTTAACGGCCTTTAAAAATATTTTCTTCTTTACTTCTGTCATTATTTAAACGGATCTTTAAAATACATTAGAGGACTATCTTAAAGAAATCTGTTTAAATAATGACAGAAGTAAATTAACGAATACGAACTTATTTTTATAGGCCGTCAATATTTTTAAAGGCCGTTAAATATAAAGGAATTGTTACAGAATAGACCCCTATGCGGGGTTAGTGCCACACGATAAATATTTAACCCATCAACTACCTGCGACCCTAATTAGCCAGGATAGGATTAACTAAAATTCAAATTTATATCATAATATCAAAAACCGGAAGTGCTGTGGCATCCTTAATTGGACTGGTATACATATCCGTTATTTGCTTACCTTAATAAACATTTATTTTCAAGTTAAAAAATATAACACAATGTCTATCTCAGTTAATACAAAAAAGTTATTATACACTACTAACACTTTAGTTCAACATAAAAATAAACTACTACAACTAACCATATACCTGTCTCACGTGACAATACTGATTTATTTAATTGAATTAAATACCTAACTGGCAGAGTTGGGTGGGATACAGGAAAAAAGTATCCGAGTACCGGATACGGATACTTACAATGGATCCGGATACTTTTTAGGATACTTTCACCTAAAAAGTACTCGGATACAAGTATCCGGATACTTTTTTCGGATACTTTAAGGGATACTTTTACGGATACTTTTAAAGTGAGTTAAAATAATGTTTTCATACGAGTAACAATAAACAATACTAGGCATAAATAAATTATCGAAAATGGAAAGCGATATAATAGAAACAGGAAAAATCTACTCAATAAATTGTTTATAAGCTCATTGTTGGCGCGACTTGCCATGTTTAGACAACCTTTCAATATTTTCGTGTCAGATGTCTCTCTCTGTATCTGTAACGTGTGGAGGGTGGGTTACCCCTACGGCACTTAGGCCTCATTAGGCCCATTGTGCTTCCTTCTAAGATGATAGGCACCTCCTAGCTCGTGAGCTATCCTATAGATTTAATTTAGTTGACGACGTTGCCAAGAGGTGCTTTTCTTATATCGGCCGATGTTAGCCGATACTCGCTGAACACACATCTTCTAATAAATTGTTTATAAGCTTGTTGTTGGTGCGACTTGCCATGTTCAGACAACCTTTCGATATTCTTGTCAGTGTAAGATGTATTCGACAATCCTTTTTTTGTGGATCCTCCGACGAGCGGTACTTGGTAGAGTCGAAAGCGTCGAAAGGAGGAGGAGTAGGAGATTGCTGAATGTTTCGTTCTGGCATAGGCAAAGCAGGCTCGTATATTTGATCTTGTCAGATCTGTAATAATCTGTATACTTTATTGATGTTGATGACGACATGAATAACACATGATCAGTAATATTATGAGTAACAACGTCATACATGTATAAGTACATTATAACACATATAATCATTCAGCTATTATTATATCATTTTACTTTTAATATTTTTAATAAACGGAAGTAATACCCCGCTGATTTTATTTATATTTATTTGTCAAGCGATTCAAATGAAATTTTGGAGAGACATTTTATACGAAATTCTATATTCTTTTTTATTTTTACATTTTTTTTATCTAACTTAATTCCCCAGAGATTCTTTTTAATTATACCATTTTTTAAAAAACTGGATTTTAAGCAAAGTAGATACTTAAATTTCCTTAACTATCTTTAAATTCCATACTCTTTTTTTTACTTGATTTTTATTTCTCAAGCGATATAAATGTATTTTGTTTACACATTTAATGCGAAATTCTAAGACATAATTGCAATATTGTGTCTTAAATATTGTAATATTCAAAAATACTTATTTTATTTCTAATTAATTATACAGGATAGCTCAAAGTATTTCGATTATATATTTTAATAGAGTTAATATGGATTGGATCAGTTACGATTGTGATAAATAATTTAAAAGTATCCGGATGCCGAAAAAAGTATCCAATATCCGGATACTTACAAATTTGCTTACGGATACGGATACCGGATACAAAATTTGAAAAGTATCTGTATACAGCTTTCAGATACACATAAAGTATCCTTATACTGTATCAGGATACTACCCAACTCTGCTAACTGGTCTGTTAGCCTTCCCAGTAGACATTGTTAGTATTGACGAGTTTATCGCTGATTCAAAGTATTTACCTAACTTGGCTAGATATAATATTCATACAAGCAGTAAATATTATGGAAGAATATCACTTCTTAAATTTCTGCGTTGACGAAGCATAAACAATAAAATGATCCCTGTAAGTTGAGCTCTGAAAATCTTAATAGAATTACATTGTTGCCGGCAGTGCAATCCGCAAGATAAATAACCATCATTTAAAAATTGTTTGAGTATGGCTACTTCTGGTTTAGGCGTTGTTACAGTTTTTGGTCTTCCACCACGTGTATTTTTATTAAAACTTCCAGTCTCACTTAATCTTGCATGTTTTAGCAAATGGAATTATTCTGTTAGGAAATATGTCCTAGTAAATTATCCGTGCTTCTTCCGCATTTCCATTTGTTAATCCATAAATAAAAAGTATGGCAGTTATCTTAGAATAAGTAAAGTTATTCATGATGGAATCACTGCTAATTGACAACTCTGAATTTTAGTGATATGACAATACTATCACTATGAACTGATCTCCAAAGCAGGTAAATATGTACTTGGCAATAAAAAGCAGATGTGGTATGCCAAAAATGTAATAATAAAAATTGAATGTTTATTTTCTAAATCAGAAAAAAATTGTAAATCTATTGAAACCAGTTGTTTTAACTCAGTTGCCTTCCAAAATGCCCCTGAAATTATTTAGTCAAATCTATTTACTACCTCAAAATAAAACGAGTAAAAAGTAAGTGCCAAGGTTAAGACAAATGGAGGAGATAATTTTTTTTTTCATGTTCATGATATGCAAAAGAGTAACTTCTAGTTTTTTTCTTTTTTCGAAAACAAAGCTAGATATGAAGAAAACATAAAAAAAAAACAACAAAAAGTCAGTGGCGTACTTTTTCTCTCAATTATATTGGCTATGGTGACCACTGAGACGCCATTGGACCCAATAATTTCAATCTAGTTAGGGTTAAATAAGCGCCTTGTTACTTAAAATAACTTTAGCAAATTTCAACCAAATCGGTTTTATATTTCTATTTTTTTTTTCAACTTTAACGCACTCTATCTCAGAAACAAAGCAACTTCCGACATATGTTAATAAAAACTTTTTTTCATAAAAAGACCTAAATGAACACCCTCTGAAGTTTCGTACCTTTGTTAGGAAACACCCTGTATAGACACCAAACTAAAATAAAAGATAATTTGGCAAAAAACTATATATTTAAGTAAGTACATAAGTAGGTATACCCAATTTTTATTAGCCTACAATTTTCACGAAAACCATGACATAATTATTATTATTACATAATATGTAAATTAGTGAGTTAATTATTATTGCTTATTTATTTCTTAAACTCATTGCATTGCTAAAGGGACAAGGAGGGACTTATTTCTTTGAGAATGTCAGATATAATTAAGTAAATGTAATGAAATTTAGTAGTATAGCAAGCGGGAACCTGGGACCGATGGTAACATGTCCATCCAGTTCTACAAGATACCATCCACTTCTAGTCAAAGAAGTGACGATGCAGCCGAAGAATCGCCAAAGAATGATCATTGCCAATAAAACATAACGATTGGCAAATTCATTATTAGTATGACACGTGTCATTTCCCTTTCAAAAATCATGAGAATCGGAAATATGAAAGATGGTGGGATACCGGTAATAATGATATGATAATTTCAGCTAGATAACAGTTCAAGGTAAACATCAACAACAACGATCCGTTAATGCCCCTGTGTCTTTGATGGCAATTCTTTCGTTGGAACTTACAGCTGGATGACAGTTCACGCCGAATGCCGTTTGCCCCGTTCGAATCTGACCATTAGAAATAAAGATATAAGTTTTAGACCCTTCTGGCATGTTCTTTCTCTTCAACGTTAACCTACGTCACATTTCCTTCATAATAGTGCCGTTTGACTTGTTTAAAGCGGGCCAATAATAGCAGGGATTAATGTTAATGTCTTTTTGACAATGATACCGAGCATGATTTTCTCTTCAGCGTTAATCTGCGTCCCATCTCCATTAAGTTAATACCTTCAGGTAAAAAACTACATTTTCTTTATTATTATAATTATTATCTATAATTATCTTTTAGATTCTATCATAACATGTGAAGATAAAGGAAAAAAGTATAATTGTGGACACATTGTAGGTTCAAATAAACACTTCTATCCTATAGTGCCATTCAAGGGACAAATGTTTTGTGAATATCATTCACTCGAACAATTTCAGAATCACTCTATATCTTACCGAGATTATTGGTGGGAAAACACAACAGATTGTTATCACGATATTGAAAATCATAGAATACCCTCCCTTAATACGTATATCTCATTGTCCAAAATTTGTTACATATATATTAATAATTAAAACTAGTTTTTACAGTTTTTTTAATTTGTGAATAATAAATAAAAAAATAAGTATCAAATTGTGTGTTTCATTTTGTTAGGTCGTAAAAATTAATTTCAATTGTAATTTCTCAAACAATGGGCACAAATATGAATTTTACCATACATTATTTTCTATTGTTTACTATTACAAACTAAAAGTGAATGAATGCAAGAATACGTTAATAGATAGTCAATTGTACAAACAGTAGATATGAATTTTTTTTTTATTTTTATTCTCTATTGTTTTCTACTGCAAACTGGAAGCGACATAAATTAAACATGTGGTACCTTAATTTAAATATTATTGTCGTACATTAAGAGTATAAGAAAAATAATTGCAAAGTTTTTAAATACATTTTTTTTTAAACAAATACTTTTGTGTGTCATTTCATCAGACCAGGCTCTACTGTTGAGTAGAGGCTCGGCTAGGCTAGTCTCATCAGTATCTACCACCACCATCTAACAAAAATTTTTAAAGTTAAACATTTTGGTGCAATCATTTACTTTCTAAATTTTCTGTTCGCCTAATACCACAAAACATTTTATACGTCTCTCATTTTTCTTCTATCACACTCTACTACTACCCCTTCTGGTCATTGACGATTCTTCGGCCGCGTCATCACTTCTTCGGATGGTATCTTGAAGAACACTCCTCTACTACTACCTCTTCTGGTCAATGATCATTCTTTGGCGATTCTTCGGCTGCATCGTCACTTCTTTGACTAGAAGTGGATGGTATCTTGAAGAACACTCCTCTACTACTACCCCTTCTGGTCATTGACGATTCTTCGGCGATTCTTCGGCTGCATCGTCACTTCTTTGACTAGAAGTGGATGGTATCTTGTAGAACTGGATGGACATGTTACCATCGGTCCCAGGTTCCCGCTTGCTATACTACTAAATTTCCAATGCACGTCATTGTACTTCCTGGTTTTATCTCGGTATTACACTTTGTAGTTCCGCTTTGGGCCCAGCTCGAGCTATCATTTTTAGAGATCTATTCATGCCTAAAACAGAAAATAATATCACACTTCTCTTTCGCGATCGTATCGACGGTCCAGTAGCCACTTCCCGCTAGATCGTATCCTTTTTCATCGTCAGTCACAAACATCACTTTTCGTTTTGGTATCAGCTTTTTTTGGATGTCACAAAAGAAAATTTAAAAAATGGTATACCATTGTAACAAACCAATTATTCAATGTCGTTTAATTCAAACATCAGAAATAAACACGAACAAAAGCTTTGGTGTCACCGAAATAAAGGCGACCAGTAGATAATCGGCACAGAATACTATGTGTGCTCGATATACTTGTTACGCGTCCTCTCTTTATTGCCCAGTCTAAGGATTTAGCCTAAAAATAGTTAGGACCACAAAGCACATAGAGGTTCCACGTGAATGACCAAGGTCAAAACCGACAACTGACATTTCTTATGCTACTGACTCCAAACTCTAGATGGGGCTACTGGTGAAATTATTATTTCATACTCCATTTTTAATTTTTATGGGCGAAAAACTTAACCAACGAATCCAAAGATGTGACGTGTATTTATTTAAGTTTTTGGTTAGTCTCATTTTTCCGTCTGATGTTAGTGATTTTTTTGTTGGCTTTGGCTTTTGGTTTCTGTTTATAGTTTCGTCTTAATTATTTGCAAAATTGTGATGTTTTGCTTTTCTATTTCCTACTGTGTTTTGCAATAATTTTGGTGCTACGTTCAAAACTTCGAGAAAAACTTCATTGATTTACCATGCATCATAAAAAGACAAACGGGTAATCAATTTATCACTGGACTAGATTCCGAAGTAATTTTTCACATAAGAGAGTATACCATCTGTATTTGGAAGGAAAATATTTATCAGTGAATGAATAGTTAAAAGGATTCACCTTCCTGGCTCACGAGCTAGGAGGTGTCTATCATCTTAGGAGGATAAACAATGGGCCTAATGAGACATACGTGCCGTGGGGGTAACGGGATAATTATGGACTTTTCTTATTCTCTTGAATCTGATTTGTAAATACCACTTCCCTATTCTATCAATCCTGTATTACTTTTTCAGTGTGTTGAAGTATTATCAGCCAAATATTAGGATTTACTTTCTCTAAAGCTTCTTTCCATGTTGCTAGTGCGTTATCTACTAAAGTACAGTAAACGCCAAATCTAAAGAATCAGTTCATAAAACTCTGGTTTCAAACTTGTTGGATTAAAAGGTATGTTGTATTTTGTCAACCATTTGATTATATCATTCTTCAAAGAATTGGAATTAGGTGCTCGATTTGTCTGTACATTGTGATAACTATCACAAACAGTTCATTTTGGAATGATAATCTCCAGACTTGGTTCCTGATTTGAATATCAACAAACTATTTTTGATTCCCATTTCCCCTCCACCGTGAACTATAATAAGCCTTTGGCCTTTAAAAATAACATAAAACAAACCTTTTGTTGAATCGTCTGTCCAATTCTTGGAAGAAGTATGTCCGCTGTGTATATATGTTTCATCTAAATAAACGATTGGTCTATTTTGACTTCAAAAATATTTTCATTTTTTCCACCAAAACTTTACGATTATTTTGTGTTTTTCTTCACTTAAATTCCACTCCACTTTCTGCTAGGTGGATATCTAAATTTTCCTTAATTTTATTATTTAACCTTTTAACACTAACACGAGACTTTTGTGTTATAAATGAAAATCGTAAATTATTCTTCGAATGTCCCTCAATTGATATTCTGGGAGATTCGTAGCGGTTGATTTTTTGAAGAAGTTTTTTCTAGGTGTGGAAAATGTCTTTTTTCCAGTTGTTTCCATTGACTGTTTACCTTCCTTCAAAATTCTTTTAACGGTAGTATAAGAAACATCTGTAAATACGTAATATTATATTAATGTTAAATTTAGTTTTTTTTTACATTTATTAGGAAACAAAAATCTTTAGAAACAGAAGATAAATTTAAAAAATTAAATATAAAATATTAGTCAAAAATAAATTGCATATATGTGTAAAATACAAAAAAAATATAGAAAACTACGCAAGTTTAATTGCAAATAAACTACAGAATATGTTTACCTGTTGCTTGTGCAGTTTGAAGTTTTATATCATCTAAAGTAACTCCTTCCTTTTTTGTTGCGTCAAAATATTTAAAAATATTATATTACTTCACGACTTTGTCCGTTAATAACAGATCTGCGCTTTTTTTCACCCACAATAGAAGACATTATCAAAAATAAAACCAGTCACGTTAACCAAAACACAGAAACAAACAATGATCTAATCGTTACTTTACTGACCGTAAGCAAGGACAAGGTTCAAATTGTGAATGGGCGTGGCGATTTTTAAGTAAACGAACTTGAGCATTTGCGCTGGTTCTTCAGATTTGGCGTTACTGTAGCTTCCTTTCCCACATTATTGCTATAATAATTTTTAGTGATGCCCCAAATATGTTCAATAGAGTTGAATATACATACAATGGTACTCTCGAAAACATAGATGGCACTAAAATTGGCTGATAATTAATTAATTAATGGGTTTCCTATTTTTAAAATGGGAGAAATAATTAAAGTTTTTAATTTAGAATTAAAAATTCTCTCATTAAATCATGTGTTAATAATGTGAGCCAAAGCATCTCTTATCAAATCTACATGAAATCCAATTGAAAGCACATATCCACATGCAGGCCACATATTATCATAATTTGATGTTTTTCCTAAATAAAAGAACTAAATTTGATGCAACAAAATCCCTTTTTTGTTTGTTTGCATGAGACACCTATGCTTTAATGACTTAAAAGGTTTGACACTATAACTGAAAATTGTAGTTATATCTTTATTATTGAACCAATACATATAATAGATAACAAGCAATTAGTTTTTTTGCCTTATTTAGCTCACTAATTACAAACTAAAAACTACTTGTTTGAGTTAACGAAGTAGTACATTATATCTAGCTATACATAATATGTTTTAATAATTTAAGTACTATAGTTTTTTTTACTGGTTAATATTCTTAAACCTAAATTGAAAACAAGACTATCATAAAAAGTGATCGTAAAAACTCATCTATGTGAATACTTTTCTAACTAAATTCTTTATAACCGTATTTCTATTTTGTGTAAAAATCTGGTGACGGTATTTTTGTATTTTCAAGATATAAGAGAAAACATTGTAAACGCGTGTGTACTTGTGACCTAAAATAGTGAGAGAAAAATTCGAGAACAATTCATTTAAAGTTTAAGGATGTAATTAGAAATTATTAGAATAGAAATAATTTATTTCCTTAAATTAGTTATATGGGAAAAGTCAGATAGGTAAACAGTGTGTTCCAGATTGGTGCTGCATGTTTTGCTATCTCGTTTATTATAAAAGCTACAAAATTGGTTAATTTGGCAATTTTTCTCAAGATTCTATCTCTTTCATAACTGTTTTCAGATCAAATTTCGGAGAATTTTAACACAAACAAGTGTTTTTGTTAAATAACTGGACTATCAACTAGGAAGAAGTGGTTTGTATCGTTGAATTTCTCTTTAAAAGCTCTGTAAACTGTTTTTACTAATTTATGCTGTATTGCCTGTAGTGCAAGATAATAGGATTTTTAGATTGAATTTTAACAAAAAAATGTTTTTAAGCTATTGCATAGCTTTTATCGCGGGCTTTGAGCGCGGCGACCGAATCAAGAAATTCCGTAACGACCATAACGAAAAAAAAAACCTAACACCCCCCACTCCGACCAGCACAGCGGTGCGGCGTTAAACAATATTAATTTATTCAATAAAAGAAAATCAAAAATCGAAAAATCGAAAAATCGAAAAATCGAAAAATCGAAAAATCGAAAAATCGAAAAATCGAAAAATCGAAAAATCGAAAAATCGAAAAATCGAAAAATCGAAAAATCGAAAAATCGAAAAATCGAAAAATCGAAAAATCAAAAAATCGAAAAATCGAAAAATCGAAAAATCGAAAAATCGAAAAATCAAAAAATCGAAAAATCGAAAAATCGAAAAATCGAAAAATCGAAAAATCGAAAAATCGAAAAATCGAAAAATCGAAAAATCGAAAAATCGAAAAATCGAAAAATCAAAAAATCAAAAAATCGAAAAATCGAAAAATCGAAAAATCGAAAAATCGAAAAATCGAAAAATCGAAAAATCGAAAAATCGAAAAATCGAAAAATCGAAAAATCGAAAAATCGAAAAATCGAAAAATCGAAAAATCGAAAAATCGAAAAATCGAAAAATCGAAAAATCGAAAAATCGAAAAATCGAAAAATCGAAACAGAAATTCCGTAACGAAAATAAACTTAACACCCCCCACTCCGACCGGCACAGCGGTGCGGCGTTGAAAGCCGTGCAGTGTCTAACGTCGTTTCAGTTCGGCAGACTTCGACACGGTGTTTGTGTGCGTGCGACAAGACGTATGCGTGTAGACTAGCTGCTAACTTATTCTATCTCTTTTAGACACAATTTCGGAAAAATTGAATTTGAAAATGAATAATAATCCACAAGAATCCAAAACAAAATATGGGACCACCATTGACGCGGTATTTTCCAAATATTTAGAGGATATCAAGTCTCAAACTTATGTTTCTTATTTCAGTTACCATAAACCTATAGTTTCAATGATAAAAATTTCTGAATAACCTACATGTATTGTAAGATAATAAAAATATTTTAAACAATATTAACTTCTCATTTATTCATTAAAAAAAAAAAAAAATGTTTTCTTATCGGTCACCATGCTCAAAAAGTGTAACTTGAATTAATATCAAAGAAAAAAAATACTGCATAAATAAAATAAATAAATAATTATAATTGCATAAGGTGATAAAAAAAATGCTATGCAATAGCTTTACCGCGGCAGTCCCCGAGTGCCACAAGTATTTTGTTATACAGTGTGTCTACTTAAGTTGGAACCATATGGAAAACTTTTTTATTATTGATTTTGTGAAAAAATTTATTCTTGATAAAAAGTTCTGCAGGGTTCAAAACTTAAAATGTCACCATCAAATATTAATTTTTTTAAGCCGTATACGAGGTTTGTCAAAAAATATGATTTTTACTGAAGAGAATAGAGTATCTTCATTTTTGACAAACCTCGTATACGACTGATAAAATTTGATATAAGATGGTTGCATATTAGTTTTTAGATTATGTTCGACTTTTTATGAAGAATAACTTTTTTTCTAATATTAATAATAAAGTTTTTCATTACGTAGACAGTTGGTGTCATGTGAGAAACTTTTTTATTATTAAAATCAGGAATATCAATTAAAATCACGTAAAAAGTCGAGCATGGTTTAAAACCTAAAATACATTCTTAAGATATCAAATTTTATTAGTCGTATACGAGGTTTGTCAAAAATAAAGGACTTTACTCTTCAGCAAAATTCATATTTTTTGACAAACCTCGTATATAGCTTAAAAAAATTATATCTGATAGTGATATATTAAATTTGGGGGAATTTTAACAAAAACAAAAGTTTTTGTTAAATAACTTGACTATCGTTTAAACTAGAAAGAAATGGTTTGCATCGTCAAATTTCTATTTAAAAGCTCTATAAAGTGGTTTTTACTAGTTTATGCTGTGTTGTCTGTAGGGCAATATAATAGGAATTTCAGAATGAATTTTAACAAAAAAATGTTTTTGGTAAATAACTGGAATATTGTATAAACTAGAAAGAAGTGGCGTACGTCATTAAATTTCATCAGGTCATGTATTCATGTTTTTCCAACTGTTCTCTTATTTTTGATTCAACAATTATAATCTTTGCTAACATTAAGTTCTTTACTTATATATAATTTTGTATTTGTTTTAATTCGCTCCTTTTATAATCTGGTTATTTGTTCTATGTCATTTGTCAATAGCTGATTTCATCGAAATACATACTGCAGTTGCTAGGTCATTGGAAAAGCTTTCCCCATCAGTTTACATAGCAAGTAATAAAAGCCGAATTTATTTCAAAGGAAACGTAAATTTATCGTTTCGACAATCTGTTTAAGGTTACGGTGTCAGAATAAATTTCTTCTTTTTTCCTTGTCTTCTATTGTTGTATCGGTTCACTTTTTCACTATCTACCCAGTGTCAGTGTTTCGTTTTTAAAAAAGTTTTTATTTTACAAAAATCAACTATAAGAGGTCGAACACGCTTTTCATGGCAAGCCAGGGCTGGAACTCTATGCTTTTAGTCCAGTAACTGAAGGGACCAACCTGTCATTAAGTCGGTCCAGATTTCCGTTGTGGCTCAACTCTTAGGTCTCGGCGGTCGCTTCCAAGGTCGAAAACTTTTACCAAAATGGACCCTAAAATTGGTTTCCCGTCAATATATTCCACAATATGCAAATTAGAGAATTTTTGTTTAGATAAAAAAGAAAGATCTTATCATTATCTACAAAAATGGTCCCTATCATTTTTGTCGAAAATTCGACAGGCTTCGAGATAACCGCAATCAAAAGTCCCCTCGTTCAACCCCTGCTTTATCTCTAAAGCAATGCTGATTAGCTTGTAAACGGGTGGACAAATTGTTTCAGAACTCGGTCAAAAATTGATATTTGTTGATGATTCAAAGTTCATTACAATGGGAAAACCCATAGGTATCGATCCATGTGCCTTGAAGCCAGCCCGTTATTTCCTGTCAAGAACATTGAAAAAGGGGTCAAAGTTGCGTTTTCCCACTATTTTGGACCACTTTATAGTAATGGGCCATGTTCACATGTGAGATATGCTGTTTTATAAACTATATTGTAATAGTTAGTCGCTATACAAGTTATTCTAAATAATCAGTTCGTTAAAAAAGCTAAAAGTTTTTAAATTAAGCCCAATTGAAATTTAAAATTTGAAATTATACGTCATCGGGAATAGACCAATCAGCTTGTGTCGAAGTTTTTTTTGTTTTACAAAACCAAGCCAACGAACAAACCTACATACAGAATGTCGAAGTGAACGCACATCTAAGTGACATTTAAAAATTGACAGCACCTAACAACTAACCTTAGTTTTTTGTTTTGGTTTAATTTTATTATTAATCTGCATTTATCTGGGTAAATTATCCTGTGGGATATAGGATATATAAAGGAAGAAGAATATGAATTTATCAGCTGTATTTATAAAAGTTGAATCAAGTATTTTTCCCATTGTAAACGAAAATATGATTACCGAGATGATTACTGCATTTTTTAACAATACTCAGTTTCCAAAAGATAGAAAGGTAAAACTTTATTTATAAATTGTTTTAATGGTAGGTAGTTACAGTTTATATGAAGCAGTACACTTTATAGTAAAACATATTTATCTCAGGTTTTATTTTTAGATCTGCCAAGCAAGAATATGGAGATATTTACTTTTTCCATAAGAGAGAAGGAGACAAATTACACCTAAACATAAAGTACAGCAAAAACCTTATGATGTGGCTGTTTTTTAGTGCACAATACTTAGGATATGTTGAATCTCAAGGTTTGTAATATTTATTATGCTTTTTTGTTTTTATATCACATATAATAAACAGTGTATAAGGCCCTTTATTCTTATAAATATTTTTTTTCTAATTTTGACATAAAGAGACATTTTTTGTAATCGCAGCAAGTGTTAAAATAATCTAGAAATAGATTTTGTTAGTGAACCTAGTAATAATTATGATACCAAAGAATGCTGCAGAGCACCTATGAAATTTTGAGTTAAAACATGCCATATTTTTAGGCTATTTTTATACCCTTTTCAAAAATTTTATGCTCCTCGTTTTATGCAAAACTTAAAATGCTCTGATAGCTTCGAACGAAGTCAGCAAAGCACCTCTGTTTTATAAAGTTTTTTCTGTAAAAACAGCAACACCATATATTTATGCACTTGAAATATTATATTTTTAAAAAATACATGGTGCTTGCTAACCTTCGAAAGAAGCCAGCAGAGCAATTCGGTTTTTTAAAGCTTTTTTCTAAAAACCACACCACATTTTTAGACTCTTGAAATATTGTAAAACTTTACTAAAAAAATTGCTATTTTTAAATAATACAGGGTGCTTTGTTGGAACAAAGTCAGCAGGACACTTCAGTTTTTTAATATATAAAAACAACTACTTATGACACATGTTTAGGCTGTTTTAAAATCCTAAAAATGTGGTAAGTATATTTGTTTTCAGAAAAAAAACTTTGAAGTCAGGGAATTGCGAATTTTTTTTTAAAATGTCAAATTTCGAATATTTTATAATATTGTAGGAGCCAAAAAATGTGGTGTGGTTTAAAAAAAAAACTGGGGTGCTCTGCTGGATTCGTTTGAAGCTAACAAAGCATCCCGTAATTTTTTATTTTATAATACTCAATAGCCTAAAATGAGACATAGCTGTTTAAACAAAAATGGTACTTTTAAAAATAGCAGTTTTTTTAAAAAGCTCTATAATATTTCAAAAATGTGAAAATGTGGTGAGCTTGTTTTTTTTAAGTTTTGAAAATCAGAGGTTCTTTACTGGATTCGTTCAGAGCTAGTAAAGTGCTCGTCTTGTTACATAAAATAAGGCATTTTGTAGCTGGTTATATAGTTATTTTGTAACTGCATATCTAACCCTTTTATTTTTTTCAGGAGGTTGTAAACATGTGGCTTCATAGAAGAAGTGAGGAACCATCTGTAACATCTACTCAGTGTTATTGATAATTATGTACACTTGGCTAGATTGTTAAAGAAACCTCTTCATCCACTACAGGAAAATAAATCAGTACTTTTATATTCTTAGGATTTGTATATATTTTTTATTTGTAAATAAATTGTTTTTTTACTTCATTTTTCTCATTTTTTATTAAAAGGTTAATAAATAAAATTTTCACAGATTTTTATATTTTTGTTTGTAAACAATAATTGAAGTTTTTATTAAAAATCACCAATGTTAATAATAATAACTTAAGTCAATATTATTCTTTCTCCTTTTTTAAAGCTACTATTAATAAAGGTATTACTTTAGCTTGACCTATGATCAATTTTTAATTTTGTGATATATTTGGTTTGACAGAAAAAAAATTAAAACCATTTGACATTGGTTGTTTTTACTTAGATTTTCATAAAAAATAAACGGAACTGCAAACATGTTTTACTATCGTAATAACGAATAGCAACATGAAATTTTTTTTTCACATTTATCACTGTTGTCATTTTCATAAGAAGGCACACTTTCTGGTTTTTTGAAAAAGGTGGCAAGAACTGTGATATTTTTAAATTTATCACCAGTGATACCACATGTAGTTACCCGATTTATTGGAATATATAGACTTTGCTACCACATTCAACTGAACTTGGTTTTTAATATTTATCACTGTGACATAGGCGTTTTTGTTAAAATGTTTCATTTTAAACTGCTGTAAATAGGTGCCTTTGTTTTGGTAGTTTCAGTCCCAAAAAAATCTATGCATATACAGGTACTCATTCCTCTTCAATTTGCTCGAAAAGTTAAATTTTTATCAAAAATTACATTGGCTGTTTAAAAACTCATTATAATCCCTGAAATGTGATAATTAGGTAAATTAAATTAAAAAACAAAAAAGTTTATTAAATTAATATTTACTCTTACAAAATAGGTTCTTGTAAGTTAACAAGCAATTATGCAGATATTACTAAGTAAATGTACTTGCTTAAAATTCACACACGAATGTGGTTTTAACATGTTAAATTAACTAACCCTTCTTATAACTCTTTCCACATGTATTCTTAGAGATGCTATTCTTTTACTTAATTGTACATCTTCTTGAGAAGTTTTTTCATTCTGTGATACACTAGGTGTGGCTTTACTAAAGTGTATCCCATGTTTTCAAGTAGCTGATTATTCTGAAACCCCTATCTGCCATTATATGGGATCCAGGAACCAGTTTGTTTAAATACCCACATTTTTCCATTATTTCTTTATCACTAGTTCTTCCACAAAATGATGAATAAATTCGGTATCTTCAAAACTTTCAGGAGATTCTGCATTTTCTTCCAGAAGGGTTTTTAGGTTATACACCTAAGAATTTATAGTATCCTTATTTTCAATTTCCTGAAGGGGACAATTAGCAGAAATTGCTGCTACATCTTGATAATCCCGTGTATTTTTATTAAAAAGTTCACGAGAAACATCGCTAGTAGAAGGTTGATTTTCTTCTTTCCAAATTTCTAGGAACACTAATAAATATTTTTGAAGATGCATGTGAATCATTATCACAGTCTGGAACAAAACACTTTTTCGTAGTCATAATATTTTTAAAAAGTACAAAATTAAACAATCAAATTCCAAATAAATTCTTGATGGAGACACTATGATGACAGATGCCATACACAGTGCTGCCATTTTGCCATTTTCTGAATTATTAAGTGACTTTTAAAACAATGAAACCTTAAATATGGTAAAAGTTTAAACAGAAATAATTAGGCATTCCAAACAAATGAATTACCAGTGGGCAGGTTTGGTGTATCTAAGGGTGGCGACATTATGGTGTATTCTATCTACTTTACGTAAAATCAGGAATAATGGATTACATTTAAATATTTTATGTCAAACACAATAAAAATAATATTTAAAAAACCCACCTATACATTTATTCATAAATTGGCAGGCTTGGCGAGTACTACTTCGAATAAAAATAGCGTCCAAGTTGCAAGACTATGTCGCTACCCCCCTTAAATATACAAGGATTTCCCACTGGCACCTATTGTTTGACAGGTCGTTGGAATGCCTAATACTTTAAAAAAACAATTGATATTATATATTTAAAAGATATTTGTTTAACGATGTTTTAGAAGTCTAAAAGTAAGAAGGAGTACACAAACGAACGTACATCACTTCTCGTAAACCTTCTAGCCGGCAACGTTGTGCGCTAGCTCCTATTGGTCTATTCCCGGTGATGTCATAAATTTTAAAAAAATTCATAACTCCGGCAAATGAATAGATAAAAAAAAATAAAAAAAATATAATTTTATTTTCAACTCTATTATTCATAAAAAAAATTTCAAAATTTTTGAACATGCCCCATTCATTCATATCTTTTTTCTTTTAATAGTTTTTTATCCCATTTTTGTTTTAAATGGGATCTTGAGATGTCCCGAATGATCTTTGAATTTTTTTTCCAGTATATTCCTGGCGTTTTAAAACAAAATTGATTTGTTTATTATTTGCATTTTTCATACGTTTTCGGAGTTCTAGAAATCTTTGAAACAAGCAGTAATTAAAAACTCATATTGTTATGCAATGTACACCATTTTAAAGCTTAGAGTGTCTTCTTTTCGAATGTATTTTTTTTAAGTTGCTGCATTTTCCAGAAATCGGGAAAATTGATCACACCGGGAAAAACCGGACTTTTTTTTTTAAATACTTCTTGTTCCCCGCTGTTCATTTTTTGAACATTAATACCCAGACCGAAGTGAAGCTGATATTCTCACCTTTCCATTTCTATCAATTGATCCCCGTATGTGAGCGTGATTCTTAACTATTTGTTAGAATTATCTCCTCCATTTTTACGCTCTCCGCCTGAGATCCATGATATTCCATCATAACCTAACCACGTGTACCCACGCGCCACGCGCTCACCTTAATCGTCTGCTTTTGTTGGTATACAATCTCTGTTGTTTTTGGAGTCGTTATTGTCGGTATTACTGATAGTATTTTAGAAAAATATTGATAGTATTTTAGAAAAATATTGATAGTATTTTATCATTATCAATTAAGTTGTTAAAAAAAAGAAGTTTTTAAAGTGACAAATTCGACGTCATTCTTGAATTTTCAAGAATTTGTTTTTCGTTTGTGGGGAACAGAAAAGGTTTGTTTGATTTAAAATAAAGTCTATAAATTTGTTGCAATTCTTATTACATTTCAATAATATATTTTGGTAAAGCTCTTGTTGCAGCAATGGAAGCAGACTCCGTTCCAAAATGTTTCCTTTGTGCCCAGTAAGTTGTGGATGACGTTGCAAATGTTACTCGAGGCTTATAAAAATTAATTGATGTGAGCAAGGAAAGGGACGATAATTTTCACCTATTCATAAAGAAGCAATCCTCTATAAAGATGCACGAAACCTGCAGGAGACGCTACATTATTAAACGAAGAGGCGAGTTTCCGTACAACGACTTTATCAAACACTCCTCAAAGAGATTGGACCATTTGACAAGCCCTAAAAAGAAAAAGATAAAACTAGTAACCCATTATTAGGCAAAGCGCCGGGATTTGAGATTGCCACATGAAAAAAAAATTTTTGTTTGCACTTTTCTCTTAAATTTTGCAACGCAAATTACACAGAACATTCAGCAATATAGATGAGATACCCCAAGCGCTACTTTACAGAAAAAATCCCGTAGAATCCGCCAATAATTGTCAAAACATCGATTGGTGCCCGGATTTCCATTCATAGGCTCCATAATTTAGTGAGCAGAGGTATGCCGCTGGCGCCATCTACAATTGGTCTCCAAAGTCCAAAACATGAAAATTAATGTATTCCCAACTCCCTTCAGAAATTCAGTGAGACACTAACATTTATATTCAGTGCAAAATTTCGGGCTTTTTCGAAGGATGTTTTTGCAAAAAATATTCGTCTTGCGAAAAAAATGGTAGGAACTATTTTTGTAGATAATGATACGATCTTCATTTTTTATCTAAACAAAAATTGTCTAATTTGTATATTTCGGTAGATATTAGCGGGAAACCATTTTTTTTGGACTTTAGGGGCCTTTTAAGCCCTTTCCGACCCAGCAGTGTTGGTAAAAGTTTTCGCCCTTGAAAGCAACCGTCAAGACCTAAGAATTGAGCCACAAAGGAAATCTGGACCGACTTAATGACAGCTTTGCATATTTTCAGGTCTTCAGTTACTGGACTATTTGTAGAATTTGTCGATAGTTTTAAATGTAAGATTTTAAAGAACTGATATTCTACTTTATGATTTTTAATAGATAACTAAGCAGATAAATAATACGGTACGATAATATTTGAATATTTCATATTACCACTTGTTTTTTATTTAGATTTCTGTAAAAAAGTAAATTTTTGTCACAACTCTTGGTTGGAAACCTCTGCTATTTTATAACCAAACGAACGAGATAACTAATTTATAAAAGATATAATAAGTGCATCCCACAAACGTAGCCCTAATTTTCATTAAAAACATCTTTTTGTAACATCCATATGATAATACATAAGTCTAGACACTTGACAAAGACAAATCTACATAATTGCAACCTAAGGAATTTGTTAATTAATTAATTAAAACAAAGTGAAATAATCATTAGCAATTTAATGTCAGCATTTAATTACTTATCTCTGTAAAAATAAAATCCAGTGCATTAAATTATCAAGTCAATTTTTCGAGCGCACCCTGTATAGCCAACATCAAATGTTCCATTTAAAAGATGTTTCTCTTGGTATACAGAATGAAAATGAAAATATTACGAAAATTACGCGACATCCGGGCTCAAATGCATTATATTTAGATCAAAAAAATGTAAGTAAATCATTCGAAATCCAGGATAACATTGAGTGCCGTTTCCTTTAGGCTAGCAGTTAATAAGTTTATTGTATAATATGCACCTAGTATTTCGTGGAAAAGTAAAATCTATAAATCTTTAAATAGATACAAGTCCATCTGCACTTCCAGAGCCCTCATTAGTTCACTGGGTAACAGAACAGGGAAGCCTAGCTGCAGCCGCCCACATACACCAAACAGGGATGCTGGAGAAGGAAAATCAATAAATCTCGAATCTCTTCACGCTGCTGGCCCGCTTCCATTCTCCCCATTGGAAAGATGTAGTCGGCCGGGTAAATACACGAGAGCAGCGTCCTCCCTTGTTTTTAATTTTTTCCTCTATTATAATAATTTAAAGAGATGGCTCTTTTTAAAGGATGGTTGTACTTTTATTTGTGGTACTCCAGCATTTTTGCAGGTGAGTTCATTGAAAATAATTGAGTCGATTGTTAAATATTCCTCTATAGATGTGTGAACCAACTTTTTAAATGATAATTCGCCAGAAATATTGACTTGTATAGAATATAAAATAAAATCAAAAAAATTTATTTATATAAATATTCACTCTATTTTTAATTTTTCTTCCTTGTTCGTATTGGTCTAAAAATAATTTGTGTGAACAAATAGTTTTTTAATTACATATACCAAACCATATACAGGGAATGCTCAATGAAGTAAAAACGTAATTGGATTTAAGTGTAAGGATTTATTGGAGATAAGACGATCATAAATTGCATATTTTTAGATTATTTAAAATGACGTTTTAAAGCAAATATAATGATTGGTTAAAGTAGGGTTGCCATATGGATAATATGTAAAAGTAGGACAATTGTACAAAAAAAGCCTGGTTTTTCACAAAAAAGCCTGAATTTTTCCAAAAAAAAACCATTTCTTTGCATATTATGCATTCGACCTTAAAAAAAAATGAGGTTTTCATCTTATTTTTTAATCAACCCCCATGATCCTTCTACGGTGCTTCTAAAAAAAGTCTCAGCTGAAGAAAAGCCGGACATAAAGAAAAGCCGGACATAAAGAAAATCCGGATATAAAGAAAACCCGCACATAAAGAAAAGCCGGACAGAATGAAAAGCCGGAAATAAAGAAAATCCGGACATAAAGAAAAGACAGACATAAACAAAAAACCGGACATAAAGAAAAGCCGGACATAAAGAAAAGCCGGACAGAAAGAAATTCCGGAAAGAAAGAAAAGCCGGACAGAAAGAAAAGCCGGAAAGAAAGAAAAGCCGGACAGAAAGAAAAGCCGAACATAAAAAAAGCCGGACATAAAGAAAAACACATAAATAAAAGCCGGCCGGAAAAAAAAATTGACAAAAAAGGAGGACATGTCTAGCTTTGGCCGGACGTCTGGCAACCCTAAATTTAAAAGTTAATACTGCATGTGATGAACATTATAATTTTTTGTACAGGCAATATAAAACTGATCCACAAATAATATTTCTAAAGTAAGCTTATGAATAAATGAATGAATGAATGAATGAATGAATGAATGAATCAATGAATGAATGAATGAATGAATGAATGAATGAATGAATGAATGAATAAATGAATGAATGAATGAATGAATGAATAAATGAATGAATGAATGAATGAATGAATGAATGAATGAATGAATGAATGAATGAATGAATGAATGAATGAATGAATGAATGAATGAATGAATGAATGAATGAATGAATGAATGAATGAATGAATGAATGAATGAATGAATGAATGAATGAATGAATGAATGAATGAATGAATGAATGAATGAATGAATGAATGAATGAATGAATGAATGAATGAATGAATGAATGAATGAATGAATGAATGAATGAATGAATGAATGAATGAATGAATGAATGAATGAATGAATGAATGAATGAATGAATGAATGAATGAATGAATGAATGAATGAATGAATGAATGAATGAATGAATGAATGAATGAATGAATGAATGAATGAATGAATGAATGAATGAATGAATGAATGAATGAATGAATGAATGAATGAATGAATGAATGAATGAATGAATGAATGAATGAATGAATGAATGAATGAATGAATGAATGAATGAATGAATGAATGAATGAATGAATGAATGAATGAATGAATGAATGAATGAATGAAAGAACGAACGAACGAACGAACGAACGAACGAACGAACGAACGAACGAACGAACGAACGAACGAACGAACGAACGAACGAACGAACGAACGAACGAACGAACGAACGAACGAACGAACGAACGAACGAACGAACGAACGAACGAACGAACGAACGAACGAACGAACGAACGAACGAACGAACGAACGAACGAACGAACGAACGAACGAACGAACGAACGAACGAACGAACGAACGAACGAACGAACGAACGAACGAACGAACGAACGAACGAACGAACGAACGAACGAACGAACGAACGAATGGATGAACAACTAAGGAATAAATTACTTAATTAACGAACAAACAGACAAATGAATAAAATGAAATTAACTAATTCATTAATTAGTAAATAAATTACGGAAATAAAATAAAATACAAATATTTTTTTCAGGTTATGTTCTACTCTTTTGCCCTTTGTTTCCGGTTCTATTAATTTCAAATAAGCTTTACCGGTATATATCAGATGTTTTATTTACATATTGGCAGTTTTATCCCACGGTAAGTTAAAACATTTTTAGTAGATTAATTTCATTAACTATCATCAAGAATATTAAATGGAAAATGTTTTTTTGTCTTTATTTATCTGCTTCTTAGTGGATGAGTTTATACAGGGTGAGTCGGGAGGAGCGCACCAAACTCTAGGAGTATATTATACACGTGAAAATAATGTAAAAAAACGCATATGTTCTTATCCGATTTTCATTTGTTTTCAAGTTATAGCATATTAACAAATAAACAAATTTGCACATAAAAATTCTCTTACAATAAATGTTCAAAAATACCGCCATTGACTTATAAACTTTTTCTGCTTCGTTTACGAAGAGCGTTTGTTGCTCTCCTAATTGATTCATTTCTTTCTTCTTTAATATGGGCTGCAGTATTCTCAATTTGTCTAATTAGTGCATCCCGTGTGTCCACTTTTATTTTGTAGACTTTATTTTTCATCCAGCCCCATAAACAAAAATATAATGGTGTGAGTTCTGGAGATCTTGCAGGCTAATTAATAGGACCTCCACGACCAATCCAACGCCCTGGAAAACGTTTGTCCAAATGTTGCTTGACCTGACGAGCGACATGTGCAGGAGCTCCATCGTGCTGATAGTACATCTGCATTCTAATATTTACAGGAACATCCTCTAGCAGGCCTTGTAATTCATTCTGTAAAAAATTGAGGTAGTTGTCTCCTGTGAGACGATTCTCCAAAATGAAAGGGCCAATTAAATAACTGTCAACCATACCACACCACACGTTTACAGAAAACCGATGTTGAAAATTGCTTTCGACTGTTGCGTGGGGATTTTCGTCTGACCATACATGATAGTTACGAGTATTATTAATGCCATCACGGGTAAATGTAGCTTCATCCGTAAAGAGTATTCTTGATACAACACGATGATTATTATTTATCCACCGACAAAACTCCATACGGTTAACGTAATCCTGTGGTTGTAGGTGATGTACTCTCTGTACGTGATAAGGATATAAGCCTTGCTCGTGGAGTGTGTTTATCACTCTTTTTTGTGGAATTCCCAATTGAGTGGCAATTCTCCGTGAGCTAGTAGTTGCATCTTCTTCTACTAGATGCAGAATATTTTCTACTTCTACAAAACCTTGTCAAGTAGCGCGTTCAGATGTTATGAAAGCACTGGGAAGCTTACCAGTCTCGCACAATTTGTTGAAAACTCTAATAAATACAGTTCATCAAATTTCTAGAGGCTTTCGACGGCTAGACAGAGAAAGCACTACTGACAGGCATCCCGACGGATTTACGCAATGAAAGTACACTCTGCGCATCAAGTATTTCACTATTTCATTCAGACTTAAATGTCAGATGTAAATTTCGCTAAAACATTTCTTTTATTTTCGTTTGTGTTTTTTGCTCATTACAGTTTAATAGAACCTAAGTATGGAGTTTAATAGCAAATTAAGAGGCCGCGTGATTAACAGTCAATCTCGCGAAATAATAGCCAATGTTATAGAGTTTATGAGAAGAGAAGGAAACTTTAATTCACCTTCAATACCATTTAAAAATGTAAATGATCGTGTTGCTGCAGCCACAGGAGTATCTAAAAACACTGTCGTCCGCATTTCTGGAGAGAAAAAAAGAATCGATAACCGTGAGATATCGGAATTTTCATCACCAAGAAAAACCATTAAAAAACCAAAAACAGTTAATGATATAGATGAAGCTGCATAAGAATCAAATTTTATTTTTTTATTATTAGATAGTTATTTTTGTTTCTGAGTTGTGTTCATTTACAGGCTCAATTTTTTTCCGTTTCTCCTTTTTGATTTTATATGGGGTTTCAAGTTGTTTTTGACTTATTTCGACGTAAATCACAACAACACACTTTTTTAATAAAGCAAACAAGTGTTAAGAGGTATATGTACGTGTAAACTACAATTACAAAAAATTGATATGAAACCCATGAAACCACCAACAAAAATGTAAAGCTAGCTTCCGTACTAGAACATGGTGTCATTCGTCGAGATAATTTATCGTTTTGTTTAATAGATCAAGAAATGTAAATATTCCCCTGTTATTTTTTATAAAATTATAAGAGAAATAATTTTTGTTTCTAAATAGTATAGTTTATTATTTTGTAGAAAAACAAAATTTCGAAAATTTTAGTAATGTTTCAGAAACAACCGTTATTAATAATAGGTACCATTTTCCTTAATAAGGTACAAATAAAATATAAACTATTTCCACGAATTACAAAGGCCTACAAAAAAATTATAGGTATTTTCCGCTATCCTATAAAATTTATATTTTCTGACTCAATTTCAAAAGGTTGAAGGAATTCCAAAACACCTTTTATGGCATAATAATTATTTTCAATTCTACATACTATCTTTAGCTGCTTTTAAAAACGTTCTAAGAAAGTCCAATCAGACCAATTTAATCCCTAAACTATTCCACACTTTTAAAATTTAATTACCTAAAAATATTAAAAACTATTTAAAATAACTGTTTAGCAGACTGTACAATAGCTATCTTAGTCACACGTAGCGCGTTCTCTGTCTGGGCGTCGAACACCTCTAGAAATTTGATGAACTGTACGTTTTTATCGGGATGTCTTGGGTGTGGAGAACGTTGACGATATTTTTCAGCAGCAGCTGTACAGAAACCATAAACAAACACCATATTTGCATATTCTAAATTTGAATAAGTATCTAGCATTTTGCAACACTAACAATCACATAAATTCGAAATTAAACGTTCAGTTACTGTTCACTGTACACTGACAATTCATCAAAACGTCAGAATTATCAAATGCCTTTGAGCCTTGAACATATGGCATACTTTGATAATGTTAAAAGTGGAAAGCTAGATGAACATTTTTAATTACGCCATAACTTGAAAACAAATGAAAATCGGATAAGAACATTACATTATTTTCACGTGTATCATATACTCCTAGAGTTTGGTGCGCTCCTCCCGACTCACCCTGTATATGCGCATTATTTTGATTTATGAGTAGCGTTTTTGTTTTAAATCCTTCTTTATTACTTAAAGTGCAATTTTAGAACGCAAGACCGATGCAAGCGATAGCGACAGACGACATATGCATTTACGTTTACGTGTTGAAAGTGCTGCCGCTGTCTCTTGCATGGTCGCTTGATCCCAAAGGTGATTCATTTAATCACATGTGATTTAGACGTAAAGAGACCGTTTTCGGTCACCTTAGGCAGTCGCTTGCTTCTGTTTCGTGCCTCAGTCTCACGTTCCTGGTACATTTAAGGTCGATTCTCACTGTATTTCAGGTCACGCTCTGCTTACTCTCTACTAAATGCGTGATGCAATATTGTGATACGATATTTAAATGGAAATATTCATATTTGGCGTTTTTACTTTTGCTGACTTTTGAAAAGTGGGATGGCGTAAGTAGTACCAAAAGTCTCGTCCTCTTTGGTCCCTGCATATTATTTTTCTTTTAATTTCATTTCCAGGTCAGTCTTATTTCTTAGGGTCTAGTCCCTAATGCCCAAATTTCATTTGAATCGGATAAAAATAATGTCCTGTTTATGCGCATCTTAAAAACAAAATCAACTTCTGAATGGAGATTGACAAATAATTATGTCGGACATTTCGGTGTTAATCGTTTCTTATCCCCACTCCCTTCCAGCCTCAAAGAGCACCTTAAAAGTTAATTTAAGATAAAATTGTTGAAGTGGAGTATTTGGGACCAAATTATAAAGATTTTCAGAGCATCCATATTTTTCCTTCCCTCCACCCCTAATTTCCCCAGTAGTCCAATAAACATCCTGTAAATATACCATTAAAAAATATAGCTCGAATATAGAATTACGTGTTTGAACACGGAATTACTAATTTCCGTGTTTGAATACGGGATTCCCTGTACGAATAGGGAAATCTGTAATTACGTGTTCAAACACGGAAATTCCTTGTTCAAACACGGAATTCCGTATTCAAACACGGATTTCCGTATTCAAACACGGTTTTTCTTGTTCGTACACTGAATTCCGTGTTTGAATACGGAATTCCGTGTTTGAACAAGGAATTCCGTTTTTTAACAAGAAATTCCGTATTTGAACAAGAAATAACGTGTTCGAACACGGAATTTTAGAAATATTTTTTTTTTATAGGGGGCCCTTCTAGGCTGCCGTAGTAATTGAAAACGCTTCTATGTGGTATATTTTCTGTTTCAAAATAACTTCTGCACTGAATAACTTTAGTAAACGAAGTAAATTGACGAAATCAATAGTTAAAATTAGAAAACAATGCAAAGCGCACCTTCAGTCAATCGGATCAGATTTTTGTCGAAAATGTTTGACTGAATGTACGGTGCTTTTGTCAGACTCAGTCTTCCTATCCAATATCGAAAATGATGTTTGCAACGCGTGATATTTTATACAACCGATTTCGATATTCGATTCCATAATCGGTTTCCGATATTCGTTTCCGTAATAGGTTTCCGATATTCGTTTGTCCGATATTCGTTTTCGATATTCGTTTCCGATATTCGTTTCCGATATTCGTTTCCGATATTCGTTTCCGATATTCGTTTCCAAGAATCGTTTCCGATAATCGGATCCGATATGCGTTTACGATAGTCAGATCTAAAAGTTGGATGTTTGGTCAGTTTTAGTTTTTTTTACGATTTTTCTTTTTACAATAATTTTCATCATCACATGATTTTATTCGAAAACATTAGTTAAAAATAATACAGGTTCGTAGACGAGTCACTTAAATTTAAATCCAGCACGATAAGACATGGTTCATATAATAATTGTTTATGTACGATGACTAGATGTACCAAAAAAATATATAAAACACGAATCTTTTTCTTTAATTTCAGGCTTTAACGCAATTTCTTTTTGGCTGCAATATTCAAGTTACTGGCGATGTAATTCGTACTGGGGAGATGTCCCTTTTGTTAATGAATCATAGAACGAGAACAGACTGGAATTTCATTTGGCCAGTTGTTTATCATTGTGTCGAGGAAAAGGGCAAACTGGCCCATTCAACAAAATTCATACTTAAAGATCCGATAAAACATATTCCGGGACCAGGTAAATGTGAACTTTTTCGTTCAGTTATGTTTTTAGCTAAATTGACCATGATAGTTGTGACATAAAAAAAAACTTGGCAACATGCATTTGTTTCTTTATAACGAGTAGTTCTAAAGAAATACTAATGGGATTTTTTGATGCTCAAAAAAGATCTCGCAATATTTGTTCTAGTATACAAAACCTATTCTACCTAAATTGTACCATCATTAAAAATAGAGTAATGTTAATATGAATGTTCTGAAACCTTTATTAAGAGAAACAAAATAACACATCAAAAATTTTAATGATAAAGCCAAATAGTCCAAGAGGAATCAGCACATGAGTGTCTAAAACTGTTTGGACCCATTTTTTTTGTCAGGATCCATTGTTTAAAGTTTCCTGAAACCATTATTTTAAACGGGACAGAAATGGATTTTTGATAAACTTAATATTTTAGATGACATGAATTTTGAAATTTAAAAAACCACGATTATGACGAATTTTAACGGCTCATAAATATACAGTATGTCCCCCTAGGTTGGAATCATATGGAAAAATTTTTAATATTCATTTTAGGATAAAGAGTTATTCTTTATAAAAAGTTCTGCATTATCTAAAACCTAGAAAGCAGTCATCAAATATCAAATTTTTTTAGTGGTATACGAGGTTTTTCAAAAAATATGACTTTTACTCAAGAGTAAAGTACCTTTATTCTTTATACGACTGATAAAATTTGATATTTGATGGTTGTATTTTAGATTTTAGAGCATGCTCGACTTTTTATAAAGTACAACTTTTTTTTCCTAAAATTAGTTTCACACCTTTATTTTTATTTTTAGTTTCTTGGTAATGGATTCTTCCAAGTTTTTTTTTATATGGAGTATATGTTATTAAGCTTGCTTTGCATTTTCTTTTATTAGAATTCGAACCATAATTTGAGAGGTTGTCGGTACTGGACAAACTTCTTTTGGAGAAACCAGCAAAAATGTATCACTTTTATCTGACCTATTGATGTTGGCAGAACCTAATGATGTTGATGGAAGTACCATAGCTTTTTCGGACTCTGTAAGGCGATCCATAACTAAATCTGATGATATGTTTGAAATATGTTTGTCCTTACTTGAAATATCTGCTAGTATATCTTCATTTTCAATATCAATTCTTTCTTGTAAAGGCAGAATTTGTTCTTCGCCCAAAAAGTCGATGTCTCTAAAAACATTTCTGTTGCCTGTTTTTCTAAATGAATTAACCGATGCCTCCATTGTTGCAGCCCGATTATAAGTTTTTCCAAATAGTGAGCAAATGTTTCTGTGTGTCACAACTTTCCTGAATTGTTTTTGAGAAACTTCTCTATTTCTTGAGCGTAATACGTTTTTAGTAGTGCCATGAAACCCACATCCAATGTCTTTTGCATATCGTTCAATGGTTCCTAAAAAATTAAAAAAATTGGCAATAAAAGTTAAACCGATAAAATAGGTAAGCTTACTTTTCGGAACATTGAACGTTTTCGAGGCCATAAGGTACCCCATCTCCTTGTTTCTTACTGCCTTAACAGCCCTTATCATGGCATTTTTATCCCATTGCTTTCTTTTTTTATTGTCTCTAGGTATCTGTAACAAATGTTCATTAAATTATTAAGAAATAAGAAGTTCTCCTAATATGAGATACCTCATAATATTAGGAACTTCGTTGTATCTCATATTAGGAACCTTATGTAAAAATAATTTATATATATTTTTTTCAAAACTTAGTTTAGTTTTTACGCGTTTTATATATTTAAACAATAAAGCAACTTCCAAACAACAAAGTAAATAAGCAAAACTTTTCTATTTCCTCACCTTTTTAGCACAAAAATCACGTTAAGCTGAGTACTAATAAAATTATGGTATTAACCAGTGCATAAAACCACATGCACGATCCGCGTTCTAAGGGCAACTAAAAATAACTGATCTCTCATTTGACGTTCTGATGAATTAGTTTCAGCACTTGTCGCTAGATGGCCACTGTTACTTGAGGCGAAAATAGGGTATTTTATAATAGGCTGCTATCTCATATTAGGTCCCTTTCCTCTACTACTACTTTAAGTAAAACTAAAAGGTACGAAAATCCAATATTAAGAAGATTTTCATCCTTCTTATCTTATTTGCTAAGGGTTTGGACGATGTATGTTCCTCTCCTAGGTGTAGAATTCGTTTTCGTCTTCTTCAAAGTACATTCTTCAATGTTTGATCAACTGAAACTGTTTGTTCACGACCTGATATTCTTTCGAATAGAAAACAGAAAAATCCGATATACTTTGATCTTTATACTTCACAGTATCACAAAGTTTGTTATTTTGGTTAATCGTTGATACGAAAAATTGCCCGTGCGATATGTTTAATTTCTAAAAGATCCTAATCCTACTGCGCCAATTAAATGAGAGCACTTCAAAAGTGACTTATTAAAAAACGTAAATTTTATAAGAAACCTTTATTAAAGAAAGCTATTAATGATATGATGTTTTTTAGTTTTGATTTTTAGTTATCTTCTGTGTATAACGTTAACATTAATATTTAATTAGTCGGCGGGCTTGTTTCCATAACTCGCGATTACTTAAGAGCAAACATGACGGGCGCTCCTCCACCAAAAATCAATTTTACATTTGAGGCAGTTAAAAAAAATTGTAAAAAAAATGGTTCAGGCCAATCGTTGTAAAAATGAACCAAGGATTTCGCTAAACCGCGAAAAACTTATATTTTTTAAGAAAAACAACAAAAATTTCAACTTTTTAATAAATTTTATTTTTTGGCTCTTTACCGGCATTCTATAACAAATATCTTAACTATTTTCTAAATAACTTTTTTTCAAAAAGATTACCAATTTTAAACAGGACCGAAGATTAACATAGTTTTCATTCACATACTAATTCTATTAAAACAATGATACCAGTGAATATGGCAACGCTGCTAGTCTTTGAAGCCCGTGGTTAAAAGGGTAGCTGCCGTTTAGTTAAATTTGTTAATTCCTGTGTCGAAAAATAGGTAGTTGTTTTTGAAGAGGTGCGAAATTATTATGATCGTCTTAGTTTGTTGTTGAGGCGTTGTTAGGTTTTTGTTTAATTTAGTTTTTAGTTAATTTATGAAATGAAAAATTCTGAAAGGCAAAAATGCACAGCTGACAAATTTCTATTTTATTTGTTTGCTGCCAGAGTTAGTAAATCCTAGAAAAATACGACATGTGCCAATTAGGGAAAAGAGATTGTCAAGAATTTTGCACGCTTAAAAAAAATGTGTAATATACAGGGTGTTTCTAAATACATGCGACAAAATTCAGGAACTGAGTGCTCGTATGAAATTAAGATGGGTCTTTTCTATAACAAAATTTCCTCAGCCCATCCCTTTTCGAGATATCACCCTTAAAAAATGGTGACTAAAATTGAGTTTTTATTTTTTCTAAAATTTCAGTAAAGCTAGAAACTTGAAATTCTGTAATCGCAAAGGACTAACCACGGGTATTTTTACAATATTTCTGTTACATTATAGGGGGGTGAAATTAGCAACACTTACTTTATTTCATATCAAAACTTTTTTCGAGATGAACTCTTATGCAATCCTTGATTTATTTAATTTTTTTTTATTCTTGAATTTTTTCCCCAACTGTGAAGTCGGTTAAAAATAGGAGTAAAAGTTTATATAAACATAGGTCCGAAAACGTTTCGTTTTCGAGATACAGGGTGTTACAAGTGAAGTCCAGATGAAATATTTTCTAAAATTTCTGTAGTTACCGGTTTTTCAAAGTTAAAAAAAAAATAAAATTTCTAATTCTACAGACCTACTAATTATTGTTTACACTTTCGAATAAGGTAACATGCTTTTCTCTTGAAAATGGCGCGTCTAGCGAGATGCAACAAATGTAGCTTTATTATACAGAAAATATTGGTTTTCCAAATTTTATAGTCAAAAAATCTGATGTGTCCAACACATGACTTTCCTATCTAGTTATTATAGGCTTTTTCTGGTTATTTTGTACAACTTATTGCAGTACCTCTATAAATGTTTATAGGATAAACTAAATATATACATTTTCCACATACATCTATCTACCTCGAAACATTTTTCTATAGTTATTCATTGAAAACGAAAATACTGAAAAATTTTGACATTAAGCAAAAATTATAAATAATAATATTAGAAGTAACTTTTATTTGAATAATTTTCTTCTCCAAACATAAATTACAGATATATTCAATAAAATATAAAAACGGCCTCCCATAAAGTACCCCCCCAGATGTTCCGAGTTTGTCCAAAATCTAACTATTTCACGTCAGGTCGAAATAAAACTTAAGTTTAAAATTTAGTGTTTTTCTGTGTATCGGTTCGTGAGTTATGGTAGATTTAGACACACAGACACACACGGCAATTTTACCCTAAGCTCCCCCTAATTTACCCACCTAAGAAGATGATCAATAACTGGAGTTTAGTCCAATAAATGGAGCGTAAAAAGGTAAGTATTTGTAACAAATTTTACCCAATTATCTTTAAACGTTTAGAAAATATTTACAAAAGTGGGGTATCAGGACTTCACCTTTAACACCCTGTATCTCGGAAAAGAAAAGTTTTCGGACCTGTTTATATAAACTTTTACTACTATTTTAGGATGTAGATTACGCTGTTAAAATATGACCGTCTAATTTCGGGACACCCTGTATATTATCTATAACTATCAATAAATAAAAAATATTTGAGATGTTTGGTTCAAAAATAGTATTCCTACATTCGTATATTAACAAGCCACTAACCCCCAGTAGGCGGCGATAGCCAACGAATTATACCTGAATTGTATTCGGACCCTTCAGGGTACGACACACAACATTGCCAAATTTATGTAGCGAACAAGGTTCCAAATACTTTAAAGGGAGGTCATGAGATTCGTGCGGTGTGACGTCAGAAGGGACTGGATTACTCTTAACGCTACTAGCCAATGCGTGCATTAACTACTTAATTAAAATGTCCTTAATGCTGAAAATTTTTATATTTTCCACTAACGAGTTTGTTAAATAAATTATAAAGAATATATATCACTTATTTTTATAAATTTATAAGCCGTTAAAATTCCTTAAAATTCGTCAATATCGTGATATTTAAATTTTAGAAATTCCTATCGTCTAAAACGCGGTCTAAAATATTAAGATATGAAAAAATGTGTGCCTTTTGAAAATAACATTATTTAGGAATTGTTTAAACAATTTTCTTGCAAACAAAATGGGACCACATGGCAAACTACATTTATATAATATTTGGTATATTTTTAAAGAATTCTGACAAAAAAATGCATCTTAATAGTTTTCAACACTCCGATTCATCCTAAAATTTCTCACAACAAATTGTAAGCTAATAAAATAAGGCAAATTTGATAAAATCCGTCTATACAAAACGGAAACCTAAGCACATTTTAAGTTTTGATGACTATATAACAGCGTTATCACAGTTTATAGCTTAAAAGAATCAGTTCGCTCGCTCGGACTAATTGGATGTTCCAAAATAACATCCACTCCAGGGATACAAATTTAGGATGCGCAGAAGACTGCTGTTTGAATATAAGCAGTTGTCATATATTGTATTAGGCATTCCAAACAAATGAACTGCCAGTGGGAAGATTTGATATATCCAAGGGTTGCGACATACGATGTATTCTGTTTACAATATGTAAAATCATGAATAATGGATTACATTTAAATATTTTATGTCAAACACAATAAAAATAAGATACATTTTTTCATAAATTGGCAGGCTTTGTGACTATTAGGCATTCCAACGACCTGTCCAAATGGCTACCAGTGGGTAATGACAGTTTAGATATGGCAACCCTGTTGTCATGTTGTCATTAACAGGGTCAATGATACATATATAGTTATATAGATTGCTCAAAGCTGGTCGTTTACGAGCGGCCATATTGCCTGGCAAATATTTATTAATTTGAATCGGTTGAGCAAAAATGTGTTTTAAAACCAATTTTTAGCCTTTAGATAAAAAAAAAATAATTGCTTACATTTTTACTTCAAGGCATAAGCTTATGTTTATTTTGAAAAATATGGATGATCAATCTATGTAACTATCTATTTCATTGACCTTGTCAAATCACCAGGCCTACAGGGTTGCCATAATTTTGCCATATCATAACCCGTCAGAACCCACTGGTAGCCATTCAGTTTGGAATGCCTAATTATTTCGAATAAAAAAAACGTTTAAGATGCAAGACTATTTCTCTACCCCCTTAGATATACCAGACCTTCTCACTGACAGCTATTGTTTGACAGGTCGTTGGAATGCTTAATTGGTAATAGTAAGAGAGCCCACTGCAAATTACGACCGCTATCTGATAACAAAATGAAATATGCTCCAAAGACATGTAACATCATTGTACTTTACCAAATTGCACCTGTGCCAATCTATAATCCACAGCAAAGTGGTTAAAAAAATTATTTTATATTCAAAAAATTACATAAGACATGACAGCGATAATTGTGTTTTCTCTAAAAATTACAATCCTAATTCATTGTGAATTATTAATATGTTTACCTAACTTTGGCAGAGATAGTCAATAATAATTATAAACTCTTGTTAGACAATTCTTTTAAACCATAATCATAGTAGTTTTTTTGTCGTTTCTATGACAACCTTTAAAAATGAATCACAACAATAGGCATACAAATAAATTTTTAAATCAGCAAAAATTGATTCATATTTTTAATGATTTTTACCTACTAATCGTGTGTAGATGTTTTTGTGCGATGTTAAGAGGAAGAAAATGTTTCCCGTTAACGATATATATCAAGATATATTTGAATAAGTTATTATCTGGACAACTTTAAGGGCAAACAAAATTAGCGCTGTCATGCCTTATGTAATTTTTTTAATATAAAATATTTTTTTTAAACATTTTGCTCAGTATTGGGATTGTCACAGCTGCCATTCGGTAAAGTACAATGTTTTTTACAAGCTTTTGGGGTATATTTTATTTCATTATCAGATGGCGGTAAAAATTTACAGTAGACCCTTGGGCTATTATGATTTGTATGCGCCAGGGATACAAATTCGAGTTGCGCAATGTATAAACTGGAACATTGAGATCAAAAGTGCCGACGCAAAGTGAGCGAACTGATTCTTTTAAGCTATAAACTGTGGCGTTATTAATATCCTAGTTGTCATGATTACCTACTTTGATCTGTTTAGTAAAAAGAAACGTCACATTATCACGATCCATTTATATCAGATTAAAATCTAGTGCAAGACTGTGGAATGAAAATTTTATTGTCACCTTTTGGTCACAAATAATTTTTTCTTGTTTTTACAATATCGGTACTACAAAAGAACCAGCCGCACGGTTCCCTGGAAGTTGGTCCAAGATCGGACTTAATTGAATGTTACGATTTAGTGATTTTATTTTAAAATATCTCAAGCGAAAAGGAATTGCTATTAGTTCCTTACATAGAATAGTACAAATCATAGCAGGATGTTATGTAGATTAATGTTTGTACAACATTTTTTCGAGTTGTTTGTATCTTCTTATTGTAAAAAATTCAAATGAGCATGGGACGTATTAGTCTATATTTACCTTTTAAAATGATTAAAACAGGCAAGGTTACATCCCTAAAAAAAAGGAACAATATCACATTCCTTTACAAAATAACCTGTGCCCATCCTGTGCCTATAAATACGTGGTTACCTTTAATATTATAAAATTAGAAGTGTCATTCAGATTTATAATACAAGAATAAACAGGAAACACTCTATAGGTATTTTAAATTTTTTTAACATGGAGAATGCAATTTGATAAAAATTCTTGAGATATACCTACAACAACTTCTAAATATTTAAAACGCTTTTAGTTAATGCAGGAGTAAAATTTTTCTTTCTGATCTGTCTTTTGTTAATGCTACAAATTATTCTAACTCCGTTAAATGTACAATAATATGGTGGTAAATATTTAACGGTATAATTGAATGCAGTAGCCATTTCATGCACAACATAGCTTGGTTTGAAATTTAAGCCTTTCAATATGGCAAAAGCAAGTCTTTTTTAAAGCAGCTTTTGAAATTTCACAAGTTTGTCTAATCAAGCGTATTCTTGTTACTGAATTTTTAATCTGAATTATTAATTTTTTTTAATTGATAAGTAATTATTCCTCTTAGGATGGGTTATGCAATTGGCATGTTTTGTCTACATAAAAAGATGTTGGCAATTAGATAAGTTGATTTTTGACAAGTACGTCAACTATGTATCAAGGATTAGATACAATCATAGTCTTCTAATATTTCCGGAAGGAACTGATTTAACAGAACAAACTAAGAAAAGCAGTGACCGATATGCAGAGAAAAATAATTTACCTGTAAGTATAAATCGTTATATCTAGGTTATACTTCTTCTTTTTCTTCTTTCCGCGATTTAGAATTGTCGTTAAACTATTAAAATAGACCGATTTGACATAATTTTTGTTGTTACACCGTTACGCAATCCTACTGACTGCGCCAATTGTAGTTTCTCTAATCAAAATCGGTTTTTTAACTTTATCTTTTACTTCTTCATGCTCATATACTCTCAATGTTTTAATATTAGTTTCGATTCCACATTTAGGTTTTTATTATTGACTTTATATTCACTATTTTAGCTCTACGATTACGTTCTACATCCAAAAACAACAGGATTTGCATATTTGGCTCATCAGTTGTTAGCTGAGAACAGTTTAGATGCAGTATACGACTGCACTTTGGCTTATCCAGATGTCATTCCCAAAAATGAAAAGTTTTTATTAGAAGGTAATTTCCCGAAAGAAGTGAAAGTTCACTTAGTAAGGTACAGTATATGCTTTTCTACAATATTTATTCATGTCAAAATTTATGTACGTTTTAAAAATTATGTTTTCTGATTTTCTTTAAAGCTTTCTTTGTAACAATTCATCAAAATATCGTCTATAGTAGCAAAGAAGAGTCTAAAACTAGTTGCCAAGGATCGCTCGACTATGCTATTAAGGGAAAATTTTTGTTCTTTTAATTAAATTTTTTTATTATTTTATTTGTCACTGGTGAATGGATATTCCTTTTGTACTCCAGGATCCTTTGGCTGGTGACAGTGATGCCTTAATCCCTTAATAGTATATTAACAACAGTAGCTAAAGACATGTCAGTAGTAACAAATGGTCCTAAGGCTTAGTGACAAGCGGTGGTTCTTTAGACTTACTGGTTATTGCATTTGAGAAAATCGAAAAAAGTCATAAAAAAAGCAACTAGAATTCTTATAGTCGTTAAACCACTACAAATTATTTTAAAAAATGTAAAAAACTAATGTAGTTAATGAGTAACCAAAAACCTAGAAATTTTTAATACAAGCATGATGAATAAATAACACTAAAATTATTGTCAGCTTTGATGAAGCATATATAAAATAATTGGCTCTAATAAATGGAACTGACTTCAAATGGAACACATACGAGAATAAAGCTACCAGATTCATTAAAGTAATGGTAGAAACTTGCACACGTCAACTTCTGCAAAAGATATTGCCGAAGATTTAAAGAAAATTCAACTGAAGATTAAGGAAGTAATTCAGAAACTCAAGAGAACCACAGTCAATAAAAAAATTAAATATATTAGTCTGCCAGTAATTAATCATACCGAGGATATCAATAAAATTTTTAATATTCAGTATCTTAACTATGTGAAGGTTAAAATAGAGGCAAAAAATAATAAATCCATACCATGTAAAAGATACCGGAGAAATGGACACACACAGACCATTGGACCGTGTTAAGTTTGCTGGTTGTCACAAGACAACTGAATTTGTAAAGCCTATGAATACTCCTGCAAAATATATCAATTGCTTAGAAGCTCATGCTGCAATTTTCAGAGGATGTACTATTACTAAAGAGCTACAGAAAAGAAGAGGTGTTGTCTCCAATGCCAAGAAACCTACTAACCAATAAAAAGCGATTGATCCAATCCCAGTTATATTTGGGGGTCTCTTTTTCACAAATAGCCCAAAATGTACCAGTAGACCCCTCATCTGCTTCATTATTGACAGATTTAGCTACTTTACAACTTATTCAGAGTATCATAAAAACTCTTGAACGAGTCAAACGAGTCAAACTCGACAAATTAGAAGCCATTAGTACTGAAGATGTACCCAAGAAGTAAATTTTATAACTTTTGAACATCTAATAATGGCTTTCTCACCAAAAAAATATGACACCCAGCATATAGATATGTCTGAGACATAATGTAAAAGATCAGTTTTATATTAAGAAAAGAGGTTATAAAATATACAATATACTATTCATCCAGACGATCAAGCTAAAAGTGGTAGTGCCATTATAATTAAGAAATCAATCAATCTTTTAAAGAATATTACAACGAATGGATATTCAACTTACAGTGATGACATTAAGTCTTCAAAACTGAAATTTATCATTGGTGCATTTTACTGTCCATCCATGCAAAATGTTAAGAAAGAAGTTTATTCAACCCTTCTGCAATATCCTTGAGAGGGGTTTAGCGTCGGGGGAAACCTTAACGCAAAACATATTGTCTGGGGATCCATATTAACTACGACCAAAGTTAGTGAATTAGGAAGAGCTATCCATCAAAAGAATTGCAATTATCATGCTACAGGTTAACCTACTTACTAGCCCACGGATCCCAACATAATCGCTGACTTGTAAGATTTCTATATTTTAATTTTGATTGACACTCTGATCATTCATCTGTAATTGAAACGGATATTAAAAGAGCAACCAGACTTAATCTTACCAACAAAACTATTAACTCAGGTTCAGAATTAAACTTTGTTTGAAAACAATTGAACAACTTGATGAAGAATTGTACAAATAGCTGCTAACAATAACACTAGTTGAGATCAGAGAACTTGTTAGAGAAAAAATTAAAAAAGGAAGGCACCAATCTAGAGATCTATCTGATAAAGCTATTTTAAACAATAAAAATCGAAAGCTAAGAAGGGAAATTACAAAGCTGGAGGAAGAATCAAAAAACTCGTATTTTCAAACCTCTCGCTGGATGAAGAGACAGATTACTCTCTGTGGAAAGCCATTAGAAAGATTAGAAGACCTATTAGCTTCATCCCTCCCATCAGAAGATATAACGGGATAAAATGGACTAGGGACAATAAACAGAAAGTAGACTTGTTTGCTGAGCATTTAGCAGACATTTTTAAACTAAATCAGATGCAGGAAGAAAATAATATGCCTATAATAGATAATCAAAGATCCGAAAATATCACTCTTGTTACACCAAAAGAAGTATCAGAAGATATTAAAACCTTAATTCAAAGAAAGCATCATGTTTCGATTTAATTACTGATGAAATCTTGAAGCAATTGCCTAGAAAGGTTATTGTGATACTGACATACTTCTTTGATGTAGCTTATTCTCTAAAACATGTTCCTGTATGCTGGAAAGCTCCAGAGGTAATAATTTTTCCAATACCAGGAAAATCTCCGAAGGACATTAGTCTTATAGTCTTATATCTTTTTTACCAACTGTGTTAAACATATTTGAAAAATTGCTGCTAAAGACCTTTGATAGAAGATACAAATTTAATACCTTCCAGTTTGAGTTTCGACAGAAACATTTTATTGACCAAGAGCATAGAATTACAGATGCCCTTGAAGACGATGTCCATATCTTTGACAAGGTGGGACATAAAGGTTTGGTTCAAAAAATTATAAAGCTCCTAAAGCAAGATGTAGAGATTATAATATTATATATCTCGGACAGGCTTTTTAAAATCAAGCAGAAAGAAGAAAATAAATAAGAGCTTGAGTGCCTCAAGGATATGTTCTTGGGCTCATCTTATCCGTACTCTATACTAGTGAATTGCCAACTCTAGAAGATATAACTTAACTACATTCGAAATGATACTGCTTCTCTTTGAAGTTGATCAGGACCAAGAAACATCAGTAAGAAAACCCAAAACTGCTAGCAATTTTCTAGTTAGATGGATCAATTAATGAAAAACTAGGCTTGAAATTGATGAACTGAAATCTATTAATAAAAAATAGAATAATCTCTTTCTCTAAATATTAATGGACTGTACCTCATAAATTACATGCAAAGTACCTTGGCATGATCCTCGATGAACGATGAAAAGTACATGTTAAAAAAATTGATTTAGGATTAAAATATAAACAGGACTACCTGGCTCTTGGGCAGAAACTTAAAACTGTCACTACATAATAAAATATTAATCTACAGGTTATAAGATAGGCAATCAATTATGAAAATGTGCCAGAGATAGCAACTTCAATCAATCCAAATCTTTCAGAACAAAGTATTGCGCAACATAGTGAATGCTTCTTGGCAGATCTTCATCGAGACCTTGGAATTTTAACAGTGAACGAGCAAATCAAAAGATTTTCTGGCAAGCATGAAGCCAGACTTCACCTATATAGCATGCATGAGATCTTCAGCTGCTGAACAATTAGGACCAGGTCCGACGATTAAAGAAAACCAAGCCATTTGATCTCCTATAGTATATTGTGTGTATGTAAAAGCAGAGCACAGTGCGCGGGTGACTTATATAAATAATAAGAACAATCTAAACAATCGATGGATTGACTTAAGTTTATTAGTACTTAGTTTAAGATTGTTTTAGAAAAATAGGATTGGTTAGTCAACGAGACTAGTTTTAATAATAGGTACCATAAGGTATCAAATTAAAAAAAATTCTCACCAAAACCAATACTCTCTTTAACGTTAATCCATAAAAATCAAACTACTTTGCTTAATTTCAGATACCCTAAATCGATTTTGCCAACGTCCGAAGAAGATTTGAAAGAATTCCTAGAAAAACGATGGCTCGATAAAGAGAAGACACTCAAAGAATTTAAAGCTACCGGTAACTTTTTACACGGAAAAATTTTAAAATGCGACAAAATATGGGAACTCCACATAGCTTTTATATTTTGGACAATTTTACCATTTATCAGCATCTATTTTTTCTTCACGGTGGCCTGGTTCAGAAACATCGCTTTGGTACACACACTTTTTTTGTTGACCCTCAACTTCTTCTTTGAAGGGTTTCAGAATTTCGAAATCAATTTACAAAACTTTAAGGACAACGTATCGGTGAAAGTTCGAAATGTTATTCCTAATAACCAATAACATCATGTTTTAAAAGGTAAAATGGGATAAAATTGTAATGGAGATGTAAAGCGTAGCTCAAAAGAGTATGATACAGTTATACTTTATCTCAAACATTTGCATCCCTACATGATTCCTAACTCTAAATTGAAAAAAGTCGTTTTGGACAAACTGTCTGTGTGATTTTATAGAGCTCGGTGCATAATTATACGGAAATAAAAAGGGAAACTTTGATCCAAAATGTACTCAGACATGCGCACGATGTTTAATGTGAAGTTGAATTTGAGTAAACGTGACAAACTCGAAGGGTGCACCTGTTTAAAAAATATATTGTTAAAGTAAAATAAATAAATTGTAAAATTTTTAATTTTTTGTTAATTTTGAATGGGTAATATTTTTCAATATTAATTCCAGAAGAATATTGCGTGCCAAATAGGCACTAAATATAAAGAATAAGTGAATAAATGATTTACCATTATACTAAGAAATAAACTTATCCAAAGAAAATAGTGAAACAAGATCTGCTATATAAACAACAAAAAACCAATGAAGGAAGGAGACAAATGCTTTTAACGAGAGGAAAATATATATAGATATATCGATATCCCAGTCTATCAGTATTTGATAGATGTTGACAGCACTGAAGCATTAATAAGATTAAGAACATTCTATCGACATACAGATTTTAAAAATTTAATACCAACCGCTATTCTGTATAATTGTTGATATTTAAAAAAAAAAGAAAAACTTTTAATAGTGAATTTAGATTTAAGTCTCATTGGCGGTAAAAGCTGGTGATCGCTCCTAAACTATACAATTAACACCATCTCAGTGTTTTGGTGAATTTTGTGGAGAACTATAGTTTAAACGCTACGCTTTTTTCACTGGATCATAGATCAAAGATCAAAGTACAAAAGAAAAGTGAATTTCACTTTCACCCGAAACAATTAGTTCTGCCTGTTAAGGTGAGACCACACTAAGCGAACATTGTTGGGAAACTGTTGGCTAGCTCTTCGTAAGCTTGTTGAAAAAAAATGTTGGCAAAGTCTTCAAAGTTACTTGGTGTTTCTTCAGGAGGTCACACAGTCTCGTATATATTGGGATGGCATTACTTTCCACAAAGTTCCTAGAGCGTTTGATAGATATAATAGTACAGGTGTCAATTCTGGATTATAACTATGTGGTTTCGTCCTAGAATGCTGGAATTAAATATACATTTCTACAGTATACGCGTACACACTGTGGTGGCCCTGATTACAATAAGTAACCCATCTAGCTATTTCCCTAGGATTTTCAGCGAGTGTAACCTGCGTGGCAGGTTTAGTTCAAAGAATACTATTTCAGAATAAAGTGGAAAATATGTTTTAGAAAAACCACGAAAACATTAATTATGATTCGGAACAATGATGGTTCTCAAGATACACATTAAAATTGTAAAGTTGTTAGAATTCTATCTAATGAAGAGGAGGGCAGATTTCAGTAAATCCTGCAGAGCTTCGAGAAAGGTAAGGTCTATAGATTGGACGTCTGTGAGAAGTAGAAGGTTTGGGCGTTGGGCATAGGTACTGGAACCATTCAGAGGTCTAGAAACGTATTGTTTTCTGCTGACTTAGAAACGAAAGGAGATCGAAAGATTATTTTTGTTTTATTAGACTTGTCTACTAGGAAAACGAATGGATAGATATTGGCATTGTCAGAGGAGTTGATTAGTTTAAGATCTAGATGAGAAAAAAGTATGCTTTGTTATGAACAACGGAGCAGATGTAAGAATTATAGATATGGTTAGGGATTTGCATTGGCCAAAATGACCACATAGATTTCCGAGGAGCCCGGCTCGCTAACGCATCTTGTCAAGGGTACATGGGAGATCGAAGGACCAATTGAGAATGTGAGAATCTCACCCCCAGGTAGTCTAAAATTGTATGTGGTACAAGATTTTGAATGTTTCGTATTATTACTACTTCGGCCATAATTGAGGAGATGGATAACCTTTTATATTTAAGGTTTACGTTCGGATCTCGTGAGTGACGATATTTAAAAATGATAAATTGTAGGTCTGAACAAGTATGTATAGGTACTGGTTGAGCAGATTTGAGTTCAGATACTTTGTTGGTCAGAATTTCGGGCAACTAAAAGCAGAGTAGTATCATCGACGTATAAAAGACATTGTGGCTGTGGGTGGTTTGGGGGAGGAACGTTTGCTTAGTCTGGTCGAACCTTTATATTACCTTTAGAAGAACGAATTTTGCTCAATGATAACATTTTAATCGAAATTCATCGTTATGATGATCATGAATAAATATTATCTATTAATTTTTTCGTTAAGAGATAATGAACATTTTTAGACAGGTAGAATATTGTGGATAGTATACGAGATGTAACATATAAGAAATATGTAGAATATTTACAACATTTAAAGACATAAATATGTTATGTATGTAAAAAATAAAACATTGTTCTATTTATAAAATCGAAATAACAAAAACAAACATATTCGTAATATAAAATTAATATTTAATAGTCTAAACAATTTTTAAGATAGTACTGTTAATATGAATTTTATTAATATTTTATACTCTATTGACATTACTTAAAATATCAGCTATGGCTAAATAGTACACTAGCCACAGCTATAGAATGGGATTATTATATTGTTTGAACAAATATGTGATTTCCTAGTATCCAGATTTGCAAACTACAGGGTAAACTTAAAAATTCAATGAAGGTATTGTAAACGAAAAAATAACCGATTATTTAAGATTAGTGTGGGCAATAATTTCCATAATGTGACGTTTTTGGTGTGGTGCTTTGTATTAGTAAAAATATATCCAAAAGAATAATAAGCTCCTCACTGAATACCAAACATATAGAAAAATAAATATTGAAAAGATTAATATGTCGAACATATATATGCTCCAAAAACTAAAAATTGTACATAATATATTGCTTATTTTGCTCTTTAATTTGCAAGCTTGGTTATTGTTTTGTCCTATGTGGTTGCATGTAGGATCAAAAACAAGTAACTAGAGGTGGAGATATTTATTGTACGTAGATATTATTAAACAATTTTTTCTGAAGATCTATTTGTATGATACTAAGTACTATTATAATAACCATACTAATTGTGGACAAATTCAAAATGAGGTTCTCATACCACATTTATTTTATCTCATCTAAAGTCGGTGTTAAATTAAAGACACTTCTGTCATCACTCGAAATATAAAGGATTATTTACTCTAAGATGCCACTAAAAGGTGGTTTTAAGATGTATGTAAAATAATAATTAAAATCTTTTTATTAAACCGAAAATTTTGCCTAATATGCAAAATAAAACACCAGATTCGATGTTTTTAAAATATCAAAGATATTCAAATAAACGGCTGTAACAAAATGCATTAAAAACATGACTCATTGTAAAGTTAATAACTTTTGTAATTATTTTTGAATTAGGACCATCCAGTAATTGGATAAGATTTGCGTGACCAATCTCCTTATCACATCTAACAATGATGACGTGAAAATCGAGATCAAATCTGCCAATGTTGGTGTTTCTAAAGTATAAATATATCCTAACGGAATGCTCAAAAATAACATGCTAATAAACGAAAACTAATGCTAGAATAGTGATACTAGAAAAAAATTGACCAGTTCTAAGGCATTTATAAAAGTCAAAATAGTGGGAATTAATCTAAAAATGTAAAAAAATAATAATCCCGATGGATTTAATCGATTCTAAATTTCTCAGGGTTTGAAAACTTGTTTTTCAAATCCAATATACTATATAGAATATAAAAACCACTAAAATTTGAAAAATCTGTGAATGAAATATTCGCAGGAATAAAGATTTATGCAAGAAGTATAAAATGGTCAAAATTGAAGGAGATTTTTATATGTAAATAACCACATGTGAATACTAAGTATTGAAGAAAACTTTATTCTGTGATAGAAGATTCGAAATTTCAGATTTATAGGAATAATGACATTTTCTGAAATAATTTACTAAGGTAGGGAATTGTGAGAAATTTACAGGATTTACAGATTTAAAGGAATTAAAGAAATTGAAAGGAATAGCCGCGGAATTGTGATAATTGACAGGGGATTGCTGGGAATTACGGGAATTGCTAAGGAATTGGAGAAGAATTGCCGGGAATTATCAAATAATTGCTGGGAAATTGCTGAAGAATTGCAAAGCAAATGCTGAGGGATTGAGGACAATTTTAAAGGAATGCGAGAATCGGAAAATATAAAGGAATTAGGTGAACAACTTACCTAATAATTAAAAAGATTCTGCTGATCTCTATGACCAAAATTAAATAAATGAATGTCGGAAATAACCTTTTAGAAACCTCATCTAAATGTTAAGCAGTATTTAAGAATATAATGTTTCCAAGCAAATGTAAGCTAGAATAAAAGACGTAAAGTTAATTAATAGGACCAGGCACCTTTCTAATGACAAAATGGCTTTCTGTCAAATGTCCATTGGTCCAAGTCAATAAACTGGAGTTGGGTAGAAAGCCAATGTGCATATTATTGTATCAATAGAACAAGATGCGACTCTATGGGTGCAGCCATTTTTATTGCCCATCTCACTCGGGACTATTTATAATAACCATTTTCTGTTTCACATTGTTATTGTTCAATCCACAAGCTGTTGGATCAGACAATAACAATGTGAAATAGAAAATGGTTATTATAAATACTCCCGAGTGAGATGAAAAATAACCTGTCTGCGCCCATAGAGTCGCATTTCAAGTTCATTGATCCAAGCCGATTCTACCTATGACTAGTTTTCGATGTATAGGGTGTTAAACATCGGAAATGCCACTTTTACTCGCGTTTATTGTAGAAAATATGAATTACAGTTTATTTAACACTAATATTTTCTAAAAAGGTTCTGTAGAAATTGGTTAATTACAGGGTGGTTCGCAAATATGAAATACGGTTTTCGAAAATACCATTGTTTTATGATAGTGTCAAAAATATAAACAATTGTAATTGTACAATAAAAATATACTTAAAATAATTGCTTCTTGATGATGCACCATATTTTATACAGGGTGAATTATAAATATGGTTACAGGGGGCATAAACGATGTATCCTGATTTTTTAATATTATATTAAATAAATGTAAGACCTGTCACTATAACTAATACGGGGTATTAAACCAATTGCAAAAACATTAAAAATTAGATATGCAGTTTTTTGTGCAACACCCTGTATTTTAAAAGTATTTCCGTCAAATTTATAAATAATAACATTTTTACATTAACAAAAGTTCAGTATATAACTGAGCAAAATTTTGTTTTAATCCTATGATCAATTTTTCTAATTTGTGTATCCAAAGTTATTATAGTTAAACGATGTTTTTAATAGATAGATAATAGATATATATTTAGTCGGGTCTGTAGTGTAGCGGTCTAACGCGCTTATATTCATTTATAGGCAAGTTTATGAGTCTGAGACTGCTGAGCTTCGAATCCCAGACCAGACCATGTGGATTTTCAATTAAATTGCATGGTTCGGTTTAGGATTTGATATGTGCCGTATTAATAGAAATTCAATTTCTGTTGATATGACATGCAAATTAAAAAATCGCCATGCATTACCGTCTCGATGATGGTGGGTAAGGTTTTCCGGGTTTTCCTCACCTGTAAGTCAAATGGCACCATCAATCATCGTTAAGTCGCCCCGGAGCGCCAAGGCCAATAATAATAGTCGTCCCTTCCCCTACACAAGTCGTTTAGTCGACTTCAGGGGTTGAAATTCACTCGTAAGGGGGTGAATTAGGGAGAGTATTATTATTATTATATTATTATTTGACTATTTTACCTTTGAATTACAATGTTCATAGCAAGTCAAAGAAAGTATATAAAAAATACACTATAAAAAAATATACAAACTATAGGAATTAACATATTAAAAAATATAAATATTAAAAAATACAAAAACAGCACATATGTGAAAAACAGGTTATAAAATAAATTATAGGCTCCAATGGGGGAGGGGGGCTTAGATGAAAATTCTTACGATTTATGAGCCTTTTATTAAAAAAATATGCTAAAAAGAGAATGACTAAAGACAATGAACCGCCCCCCTCCCCCCAAAAATTCGTCTTGGAGCCGCCCCTGTTAATTACTGGATGAGATCTGTGAGTTATCCTATCTTTAATACCGAAAGTGTTCTAAATACTCACTAACAGAGTAGAAACAATGGGTGCTATGATTGAACGTTTACGTTATCCGTAACGTACATGTTAGGCCGAGTTTTAACAGTAAAGAGACACATTCGTATGATGTAAAGTCTTTCATAACACATTATTGTTATTTTCCGCCTGTTATGTTCTAATTTAACAGGTTTCCATCATACGAACTTGCCTCGTTACTTTTAAAATTCGGCCTAACATATACGTTACGGATAACATAAACGTTCAATCATAGGACCCAATAACTAATAGTAACTTTTTAAAGCTTTTTTGAATTTATTTATACTAAGGGATTTTATTTCAGGTGGTAGTTTATTATAAAAATTATAATCCAGCGAATTTTTCTGGGATTTAGTTAACCGAAAACGGCTAGTTCTGATGTTGTTTGCTTGTCGAGTAAAATGTTGATATCTGATTGTTTGGTTAAGGTATTAATGGTCATAACTTCTAAAGGGTCATATCTATGTGTAGACAGACGACAGACCTAGCAATATTAAATCTACAAGCCTACTTGGTCTGTATCCAAGCGAAAACAGTCGGCGATGGTTTATACATAAAAGTCAACAAAAAAGTTTGAAAAAGAGGATTAATAATAATTTGACTTACCAAGACATATCCAATACGTATAAGCTGATTGTGATATCATTAAAAGTATTAATGGTTACTGTATCTAATATAAAGTTAATACATAGTTATACAGTGACCATTAATACTTTTTATGATAACATATGTAACTTATCCTATGTCATGGTAAGTAAATTATTATTAACCCTCTTATTTAACCTTTAACTGTTTTTTTTTTGTTAAATTTTCATTTTTTGTATTAAATATTTTCACTTTTCAATACATTGACTTCTTGATAATCAATTTATATCGTCCTGAAGATAAAATAACTTACTTCGAAACCGTTCACTAACTAAATTAACATTATGAGACATAAAGGACTCTTGTTTTCTTGATTCCTTCGTAATTAATCCCATACATCTTATCTGCAAAAAACTGACAAGCATTAAAATGTTCTTGAAATTGGTGTCGCGAAATCGATGCTAGATCTTAAGATATTTATCTAAGAAGCTATTAACTTTTCAAAGTTAGGAGTTTTTGTTGTGCATTAGCACTTACAAAAAAATGCAAATCCCTTACCAAATAGGGTTTATTAAAATGTCGCAATCATCTCATGTATAAAACCATCGCTGAGTGTTTTCGCTTGGATACAGACAAAGTAGCCCGTAGATTTGATATATACAGTGTGGAAAAGCCAAATGGAATAAATTCATTATTTCGATTACTGTACATATTTATAGAAAATCCCAAAACACGTCAAATTTAAATTATAAATTGACATTCTTTAAAGTGAAAATGTGATCCCTACCTTCAACCTCCTTTGAGTAACAGTTACAACCCCTAATTTTTTAAATGGGAAGTATAGGCTTGTGATATATCGTTTGAAAGGTCTCTTCATTCTCTATCCAAAAATGTTGTTTTTAAATTTATTGCAAAAATTACCATAAAAAAAATAAAATAACTGATAAACCGAAATTTGTTACAATACACTCAATATGTAATATTTAATTGTTCATAACGTAAAAAATATGAATGTCATTGAAGCAGATGTTCAAAATGCTCACCGCGAACGTCTTGACAACATCCTAATCTTGAATAAAAATGTCTTCTAACGTTAATTAACATATCAGGCGTGACCGATCTAATCTCAAGCATTATTCGTTCTTTTAAGTCATCCAAATCACGTGGTTTAGTTTTGTAAACAATATTTTTCACATAGCCCCATAAAAAAAGTCTAATGGGGTAAGATCAGGTGATCTTGCTGGCCATTCTATTGATCCTCGCCTCCCTATCCAGCGATTTGGAAATGTTAAGTTGAGGTACTGGCGGACATTGATTTGGTAATGTGGAGATGCTCCATCTTGCTGGAACCATATGGTATTTGCTGGAACTTGAGGGTTTCCTGGATCAGGAAATAAATTTGCCAAACTTGGCACCACATCATTTTGTAGTAGTGCTAAATAATTATCGCCATTCAAATTCCCCTCAATAAAAAAGGAACCAGTAATATGGTTTTCAACAATCCCTGCCCAAACATTAACCTTTTGAGGGTATTGTGTATGGACCTCTCTCATCCAGTGAGGATTTTCAGTTGACCAGTAGCGGCAATTTTGACGATTAGCATGACCGTTAACGGAAAAAGTGCACTCATCAGAAAACATAACGTTTTCTAATTGGATGGTATTGTTATTCAACATTTCCATCATTTGTTCGCAAAAATTTGTTCTCCTATCAAAATCGTCTTCCATGAGTTCCTGAGTCGGTATCATTTTATAGGGATGCATTTTATTTTCATTTAATATGTTTAGTATCGATGTATGGCTGACATTAAATGTTGCAGATGCTTGTCTACTCGATGTATGTGGGTTTTCCTCAAACTCAAGCATCATATCTAATTTGATATCATCACTCAGTGCATTGCAGCGATTTTTTCAACTGCTTTACATGTCCAAATTCGCGAAATTGCTTCTCTATTTTACTAATTGTACCTTGGGATATAGGCGGCAAATTCGGAAATTTTTCATGAAATAGGCGAGCAACTTCCATTTGTGTTCGGGTGTTATCTCCGTAACCAATCATCTGTAAAACTGTTATTTTATGCATTTCTGTTAATCTAACCATTTTTATGAAATTCAAACGACAATTATAATATTGACAATATCCTGCAGTTATAATTATTACAAACCAATTTGCTAAGGCGTTTTAAACAAACTAACATTGCTATGATAGTTTTTTAAAGGATTTTTTTAAATTGATATTAAAAAAGACCACTGATATGGTTTTTGCTTAGGTACTGTCTTATTATAAAGACTGAAATGGGAAATAGTAGTGTAGGTACTCTCGACAATTTCGGTAATAAGATGATTTTATTTTTTTTATGTTAATTTTTGCAATAAATTTAAAAACAATAACATTTTTGGATAGAGAATGAAGAGACCTTTCAAACGATATATCACAAGCCTATACTTCCCATTTAAAAAATTAGGAGTTGTAACTGTTACTCAAAGGGGGTTGAAGGTAGGGATCACATTTTTACTTTAAAGAATGTCAATTTATAATTTAAATTTGACGTGTTTCGGGATTTTCTATAAATATGTACAGTAATCGTAATAATGAATTTATTCCATTTGGCTTTTCCACACTGTATATTAGCATCACTTTGTATTAATAAAGTAATGCATTTACTTAATTATATTTGATGATAAGCAAAATATATATTTAAAACATCGTTTAACTACTGTAACTTTAGATACACACATTAGAAAAACTGGTCATAGAATTACAACTAAATTTTGTTTAATTATGTGCTGAATTTTTGTTATTGTAAAAATGTAATAATTTATCATTTTGACGGAGAAACTTTTAAAATACAGAGTGTTGCATAAAAAACTGCCTTCCTTGTTTTTAAAGTTATATAATCCGTTTGACACCCTGTAGGACATAGAGCGACAGGCATTACATTTTTTAAATATAATATTAAAAAATCACGACACATCTTTTATACGGGATGACTCGTCAAAGCCGAAAAACAATATATGCCCTCTGTAACCACATTTATTAGTCACCCTGTATAAAATATGATGCATCATCAAAAAGCAATTACTTAAAATATATTTTTATTGTACAATTATAATTATTGTTCATATTTTTGACACTTTCATAAAAAATGTTATTTTCAAAAAAACATATTTCATATTTCCAAACCACCCTGTAATAAAGCAATTTTTTCAATAACTTTCTATAAAATGTCAAATTATCTATAATTCATATTTTTTACATAAAAGTGGTATTTCCGATGTTTAACACCCTGTACATCGAAAACTAGTTATATAATCGGCTTGGGTCAATTAATGCTTTTCAGAAAATTTGACGAAAACCATTTTTCCATAAGAAAGATGCCTGGTCCTTTCTTTAATCGAGAAATTATTGGTTTTACCAATATGATTAGTTTTCTTGACCTAGAAAAAATGTGCGAACAATATGAAAAAAAAGGGTATAGGTATAGATGCAAAAAGTAAATATACAGACAATTTGTTTTGAAAAATATTCTTGAGGTCATACTAACGAATTTTTACACGTATAAAGGACAGGATCTCATATCAAAATCTAAATCTCTAATATCGAGATTTCTCTTATATTTTGGTAAGGTATTTTATTAAAACAAAAAACTACAGACATGCTTAATATTTAATTGACTGAAGAAGTAATTTTACTTGATATGAAAACAGGTTTTTGTATATTAAAATTTAATTATGAAAAATTCATCTTATTGATAAAGTTTGGGTCATCTGTACCACGTTTTTGAAATCTATAAAATACCATATTTTATTAAAATCCAAACTTGAAATATTTTAAGATAACCTTTCTTGAAACATATGTAATAAATGTTTGCTATTTTGAATTCCATGTAAATTACTTGTTTTCAAATTATGTAAAGAAAGTATGTACCTACCAAACAATTTAAAAACAAATCAAATGATCGAATAATACGTATATGTATAAGCACTAGGTATACTCATATACATATGAAATCAACTTAATGTTCCAAGCTTATTCCTAGTAATTTTAATACATAATAATATAGGTTGCTAAATGTATTTTAAGTATCATTACATACATCCAATGTAGGATGTTTCACCCAAATCCAAGAAAATTAGCGTATAAGAGAAACATTCTCTACTTGTTGAGAATTATTGAACATAAATGTTAAATGTTTAATATTATGTGTTAAGTTTAATGTTGCATCAAATAAATCGAGTAGACTGAAACAGCTTTTATGGAACATTTGATTTTAATAGATATAAAAACGTCAATAGGTACATTAATAAATGTTCAGTAATACTAATCATAAATATAATAATGTTACAATAATTACTGAAGTAATATAATGTTTATAATATATAGATGTGATGCTACTATTTAAAAAATAACACGAGTTTCAAATAATTTCAATACAATACTAGTCCAGTAAATGAAAGACTGAAAAGATCGAAAGCTGTAAAAAAATCGCTGATGAGTTCCCACGTACGTAGCTCAATTTGTAGATCATGGCAGGTGTTTTTAAATAAGAAAATCCTAAACGCGTTCTTGGTACCGGAAGGGGCTGAAAATGGACCCCTAAACTCTGAAAAACGGGTTTCCCGCTAATATCTGGCTAAATATACCAATTGCAGAATTTTTATTCGGACAAAAAATGAAGATCAGCCATATAAAAATTATTCCTACCAAGTTTTTCGCAATGACAATATTTTTTGCAAAATCCATAATTTTCATATTGAATAGATATGGTAGTTTCTTGCCAAATTTCTCGATGGGGTTGGAAATGCATTGATCTTCATCTTTTGGACTATAGAGACCAATTGCAGATGGCGCCAGCACCTTTGCTCTTCTCGCTAAATTACGGAGTCCCTAAATAAAAATCTCGGAAATAATCGATTATTCGACAATTACTGGCGGATTTCACCTGATTTTTTCTGCAAAGTAGCGCTTGGGCTCTCTCAATTGTATTAGCGAATGTTCTGTGCAATTTGAGTTGCAATTTACAAGAAAATTGCAAAAAATTATATATATATTTATATAAGCAACAATTCTCTCAATCTGTGCTGAAATATCTGAGTCCTTGGGCCGTCCCTTCGGTTTAGCCTTACCAGAAGCTTTTTCAGACAATTGATAGAATGCCAGTCGACAGACTTCATGATATCCTGCTCCAACAACTGTGAGGTCGATCCCAGAAATTATTTCTAGCGTCGCTTTATACTTTTCTGTATCAATATGAGCTGTGATCTGATTCAGAAATGTGGTCTTGAATTCTGTGTTCGAAACAAGTACGATGGTACGCTTCTTTACTAAACTGCTCTTTCTTTTCTCCTTTTCTATCGAAGCAGGTAACTGACAGAACAAATAATTGTTTTTTAAGTCAAAGCCACTATGGGAGCGCTTCTTTTGTCTCTTCGGACTCGTTAAATGGTTCAACCGTCTTGAAGAGTACTTGTCAAACTCGTTGTACGCGAACTTGCCTCGAGATTTAAAAATATAGCGGTCCTTACACTTGTTGTGCATTCGTACAGAGGATTGTTTCTGGAAAAATAGGTGGAAATTATCGCACCTCTCCTTGCTCACTCGAATAAAATTTTCTAAACCACGAGTAGCATTTACACCGTCATCCACAACACCCTGCTTACAAAGAAAGCATTCTGGAACGGAATCCGCTTCCATTTCAACAACACCAAGAGCTACCAAAAAATAGATGATTCAACCGTTAGAACAATTACACCATGTTTTTAAAGTTGAGGCAAAATAAAACCTTATTTTCTGCTTCCAACAAAAAACCTTGAATATTCTTTCTTATAGACAAGAATAACGTGGAAATTTATCACTTTAAACACTTCTTTTTTATATAACTGAATTAATTTAATGAAAAATATTTATTTTATTTTAAATAAATAATTCAAAATAAATAATGAAAAAATATCATCAGTACATCAATAATCCGGTCAAGCCGACGACTCCAAAACAGAGATTGTATACAAACACATGCAGACAACTATCGCCGCGTGGGTACACGAGGTTAGGTTATATACAATATAATGGATCTCAGAGGGGGAGCGTAAAAATGAAGTATATAATTGTAACAACCTTTTTAGAACCAAGAACGGATATGGGGATTGACCTATATCAATGGAAAGGTCAGAATACAAGCTTTACTTTGATCTAGTTAAATCCTCAAAAAATAAAGAGCGGGGAACAAGAAATGGTTAAACAAAAAAAGGCCGGTTTTCACTCGTGTGATCAATTTTCCTCATTTTTTGAAAATTATTAGACTCTATTAAAAATAAAAAAATATATTTAAAAAGTAGACTATCTAAGCTTTAAATTGATGTGCATTGGAAATCAATATAACGGATCATAAGATTATAATTCGCGCTTGTTCCGAAGATTCTATAGAACTCCGAAATCGGCTAAAACATGTAAATAAATAAATCAATTTTGTATTAAGAAAAGAAAAGTATTACAAAAAAAATTCTGAGATCATTCAAGACCCCCCAAGGTCCCATTATAAAGGCAAAATTAGAATAAATGAGTATTTTTTAAAAAAATATGATTAAATTAATGAAGCAGTCTCTAAATATTGTTGAAAAAAACTTTGACCGCTTTTTAAATATTTTTGGCAAATACGAACTGACTTCAAGTCATATGGAATTGTAGCTACGGGTTTTTCCATTGCGATGAACTTTGAATCATCGAAAAATATCAATTTTTTCCGGAGATATGGAACAATTCGTCCGCCCGCTTACACGTTAATTCATAGAAAGCGGAATTCCTGCAGGTAGAGCAGCAACTGAAATGAGGGGACTTTTGATTGCCATTATCTCGAAAACTATTAAATTTTCGAAGAAAATGGTAAGAACCATTTTTGTAGATAATGAGCTGATCTTCATTTTTTGTCTAATTCCCTAATTAGCATAATCAGTCAGATATTAGCGGGAAACCCATTTTCCAGGTTTTACGGGTCCATTTTCAGCCCCTTCCGGTACTAAGAACGCGTTAAGGATTTTCTCGTTTAAAAACACCTGCGATGACCTACAAATTGCGCTATGTGGGAACTCATCAGCGAATTTTCTACAGGTTCGACCCTTCAGTTACTGGACTATACAATAAAAGTAGTTGTTAACATACAAGATAAAGTAAAAAAGTATCTAATAGTAAATAACAAGGAAATGAAGAGCAAGTAGTAAAACTCAGAATAATCAAATGAACGACATTTAAGTAATGCCTAACCAAAAGAATATAAATAATTAAAATATTCTTATAATTCTATGCTTATTGTCAACAACATTTGGTTGCACAATACGTCAGTAGACATGATACTCCTAAAACATTCGGAGTCTGTACCTACCTTAGAAAACACATAATATGAAAAAGAATAGTCTGGAAAAATAAAACAAGAAGACTAAGAGAAAATCTTACATGAAATGAAAACAAAATATTGAAAAAGTTGTAACTAGAGATTGAATAACAATTTTATGAATACGAAACAATACATAATAAAAAGAAATAAGGTTAACAGGAAAATAGTAGATATAAAGTTTGAAGATGACGATCGGAAAATATACATAATGTACAACAAATCTTAAATGGTAGAAAATACCATAACACATTCTAGACGATATTATAAAAAATAGAAACTCTTTTTTAAAAAATTGTTACTATTAAATAGTAGTTTCAAGTCTAGGTCACAACGAAATTATCAAGGAGTACGAAATTTACTGTCATTTAAGAGATTTAATTTGTTTAGAAGAAAGGGTGTATTTAAAATTTTATATTGTATTCCTCATGGAATGATCTCGTTTAGAGAAGTCTGAAATAAATACGCTTTCTAAAAAATATAAATTAAATTTCTATGAATTCTAAGTAATAATAAGAGATAAGAATATGTAATAGGTAATAACAATGTAGTAGAAGACTTATAGAGAAGCTCTAAATTGTTATATTCACCAAAACTTATCTCAAAAATTATATTAATTGTATCGGTCTTCTACTACTACAAAATATGACCAATTAAATACGAAAACATTGAGATTTTTCTGAGGCCTATAAACATAGGTTATAAGATGCGGAACGTTTACAAAAGTTTTTTATTGAAGTAGTTTTTCAGAGAAAACTTGTATGGAGAAGTGTCTGTTATTAAAAGGGGGTTATTTTTATTCTGAAACTCTTATTTCTTATTTAGGGTTTGTCGTTCATTACGTCTGCTGTGCCCTAGATTTAATTGTCACAAATATTTGATAATTAATTAAATTTGGTATGTCGTTTAAACCATTTTTGTAATGGAATGCATCTCAGGATCTTCGAAGATCCAAATGCTTGTTCTCTCTTTTATCCGTTAGTTAAACAGAGTTGAGGAAGCACTAATAATATTTAAACGTTTCTGGGTGTTTTAGAATATTCCGGAATATTTGTCCGGAATGTAATTTTCTGTCTATTCGTATAATATTTGACGTTTACTATAAATGTTTTCTCTGATAGTATCTATTATTGGATTTTAAAATAATATCAATTTCAACTTCATCTTTTAATAAATTGTAAGAGTTTTTTTCTATATTCATAAACAGTTAAAGGTAAATATAGAAATAATCAAATCTGGTAAATGGTTGGTTAGATAATACTTTGAGAAATTTCACTAGCTTTGTTTTCACCTTAGCAGTTCCCCGTAAAAACTGCTAATAGTGAATTTTCTTTTAAACTATTTTCGAAATGTATGCAGAAACTAATACTATTCAGTTTAGTCAATTATCCACTTTGAGGAGTCAGAGATCTCAAAAGCGGCAAAAGAGGGCTCTTTTTTTGGAAAGTGACTAAACTGCTCGAAAGAGTTTCTCGATCTATATCGTACGTGAAATAATAACAAAGAATTGTACATAAAAGGTTTATTTTAAGAAAAGAGGTAAAACACCACAGCAGCTTTCAGATGAAATACGCTAATTTGTAAATTAAAAAAAATGTAGTTGGACTATCAATATTCCCAAATAATTGCAAGATGTCCAAAATCTGCATACTTCATCTGAATAGACGATGACTCAGTAGTATATCTTAAAGGCCCAATTTAAGATAAATTTATCTGTAAATATATCTGCTGTGATTACGAATTTTTGTTGATTGTCCTTTTATATGTTTTGGTATTTACCTAAGCTGTTAAGAAAAGAGATGGTTAAGAACTGTGAATTGAGGTGCCAAAATAGTTTTTAAAATATTTAATTATATATTATTATATTGGTGTTTGTAGTATATGTTAATTTGAAAAATAAATGTTTCAAAGATATAAGTGCGTTTCAGTTTTATGAGCCACAGGTACCAAGAAAATTATCTTTTACTACAAATCCCACAGGAGAATTCGACTTTATTCCAGGTATTATGAAGACCGCCAAAAATAGATAGAAATGCTGTTAAATTTTTGGGATAAATCCTTCAGGATTTTTAAGCAATGCGTATTTCATCTTATATGCCACATTAACTAGATTTGAGATAAACCTAGGCTATTAGAGACCTTATTTTTAACAGTAAAATGTACTCTTTCATCATTTAGTGCATTTTTTAACTCATGATCGACATTTGTGATATTTAAAAAAATTGATGTGTTACCACTTCTTATAGTGTCCATAAAAAAATGTTACTAAAGTAGGTAGGTATGGAAAAATTCACTTATATCAAGAGTATAATAATTCTTGTTATATTCAAGTATCAATTTGGATTTAATTCAGAGCGTGTAGTCATCACGGATATGGCCCATATAACTGTCTTTGTAGAATTTATGGACTAAATAGTTTTTAAACTTTAATTATTCAAATAATTTAAGTGATTTTGGATCGTAAAATAATAAATATATTCTTAAAATAAGTAAATAACATTACTTAAGGCGAATTTATACGTGTCAAGTAGCTAAAGCAAGTTACTAGATAAACCATAATTACATCATCACTAAAATTAGGCATTTCAACAACCTGTCAAACAATAGCTGCCAGTGGAAACTGGATCACATAATATTCACCAGCTACATCTTCTCCAGGTCGGCATCCAAAGTCGAGGTGGCACGGTAGTCTCATCTCCAGGCCTGACTAGGGGGGGGGGGAGCCGGGACTAATTCCCGGGGCCCGGCACCGGCAGCGCTGTAAGGGGGGCCCGACAATAGGGTTTTCGGTTTTTTTTTTTTTAGAAGAAGTAATTGAGGAGAAACTGTCGAGACGAGGACTTTTTTTTTTTTAGAAAACGAAAAAGTTTCAGGACCCGATGTAGAGAATTGTCCCGGGGCCCGAACTGGCTCTCGGCGGCCCTGCTCATCTCATGCCTAAACAGGACCTTTGCTGGTGTTTGGCCTGTTGATTCATTGACAGCGGATCTATAAGCCATTGCAAAGAGTGAAAGATACTGATCCCAATCTCTGATGGTTTGAAACCACTTTTGACAGATATTTTCCAATGGTCTTATTCATTCGCTCTACCATTTCATCAGATTGTGGGTGCAATTTATGCTATTTATAATATTTATGAGTGACATAGTTCATACATGTAATACACCTGAAACAACAGTTATATATGCAGATGACACAAGCGAAATAGTGGCAAAACAAAATATACACATGGCACGAGAAGCCGCAGCCAAGGCAACAATGGAGTTTGCAGACTGGTGCAGAGCAAATGCGCTTTTGGTCAATGTAGGCAAAACAGTATTCATGACATTTCTGCCTAAGAATGTTAAACATGATTACTCCATGTTGATAAGACTTAACAACAAATCCATTGAACAAGTGAACCAGCTTAAATATTTAGGAGTAATTGTGGATCATAAATTTACATGGGAGGCTCACACTAACTATATTGTATCAAAGTTAAGCTCAATGTGTTTCATCTTCAGGCAATTAATAATACCGCAAGCTTACCAATACTTAGGCTAGCCTATTATGGTCTAGTACAATCTACATTATCATATGGTCTGTCATTCTGGGGTAACTCCTCTCATATGGGAATAGTTTTCATAATGCAAAAGAAGATAGTAAGATGTATTGCAGGTCTGCCCTATGGAGCACACTGTAAAAATGCCTTTAAATATTTGTCAGTACTAACATTGCCATGTCTATATATATATTTAATAACCCTGAATATAAAAGCAAATGAATCGAAATATGTAAGAAGTAATATGATACATCAATATAATACACGTGGGGCGAATGAATTTCGAACGCCATATTCGCGATTAGGTATTGGACAGAACACGGGGAATTACCAAGGCATTATTTGTTATAATCACTCAACCAAGATAATAGGTAACTGCAAATATAATATATTTAAAGATAAATTAAGAAAGTACCTAATCGAGAATGCATTCTACTCAGTTGGAGAATTTTTGGATGCCATACCAGGAGTAAATAATACAACTTAAACTTGAAAATTTTATTGTAAATTTTTATTGTAATTAAATTCTTTACTTAATTTTTATAACAAATTTTAAATCTGTTCTGTTGTAATGTTACATGGATAAATAGGTGGATGGAAGTAGGTAGATTGTGTCTAGGTGTGCATGGAGGTGTGGATGTTAAATTTTAATTTTTTTACTATAATTTTTATTGGGACTAGTCTGTAAGTTTTATAATATTATTAGAAATGATAATAATTTTAAACTTGTAAAGATACAATAAATAAATATGAAATATGAAAATACCGTGGTTTCTGGTTTTCTTCATGCCTAGTCTGTCACAAATTCCACGGAAGAGTTGGATTTCAAAATGTCTACCTTGGTCAATGTGGATCTCCAAGGGCACTTAAAATTGACAAATAAACTCTCTTATCAACACATTTGCAACAGTTGCGGCCTCTTTGTGAAATAATCCATAACCACCATCATGTATTTATTACCATTCTCGGTCATGGGGAGTGGTTTAGCAATACCTAAGGCGATCCTATCAAATGGGCTACCAACGTTGTAATGCTACATGAGAGCCTTCCTTTTTTGCAGAGGTCCATTATTCATAGCATAGCTGGTACATTTCTTACACCAGTTCTTTACATCATCGGAGCTGTTCATCCAATAAAACCTTTCCCAAACTCTCTGAAGGGTTTTCCTAACATCGATATGTCCTCCTGATGAACTGTCGTGTAACTGACAAAGTATTTCGGATACTCTACTCCTTGGAATGACCAACTGTCTTCTGTTCTCGGAACCATCATCATTTTCAAGTACTCGCTTTAATTAGCCATTTTCCAGGATAAAGAAGTCCCACTTAGCCCAATATGATTTAACTAACGGAGAGAGTTTCGATACTTCTTGCTAAGTAGGTCGACGATTTTCCTCTTTCCATTCTCTTATCTTCTTTAAAACGGGATCGTTGTTCTTCCCTAAGTTTGACAGGGGCCCACTCATCGCTGACAACCGACGTTCTTTATACTGTAAATTCTTTAACAGATGTGGCAAACCCCTTTCCAATCAGAGTTCCTTGACCAACACCTTCATTGTGCTTCGAAGGTTTCGCCATGACAGGCGTTGCTTTCTCTACAGTTCCTTGCAACTGCCTTACTTCGATGGTTTCACTACTTTCAGGCAACCGCGTTCCTGCCTGTACAGCCACCGGCACGGTTTTTCGATTCATAGTGTTCTTTTGGCGTTTGCATGAACTGCTTACTTTTCCCATTTCACCGCAATTCCAGCACCTAATAGCCTTCGGTTGCTTCTCAATAAGGTTTTTTATCATGTGAAACAATTGATCCAATTTATTTCCCTGTTCTTCTTCTTTTACAGTCCTTACTTCACTATATCCACCAGAAGCCAGCGTAGCCGCTTTATATTCAAGAGCAGCGGACAAGACATCGACCAATGTTTTGTGACGGGCTAAACGAAGTGTTCTTTGCATTTCATGGTCACGAAGTCAATCTACAAATGCTTGAACAGCCATACATTCAATCATGTATTCCGGAGCTGATGGGTAGGCAAATCGCACCATCTTCGCAATATCTAATTCAAATTCTTGAAGGCTTTCGGCATGTTTCTGTTTGTGATTCTTCAACTGTAATCAGTACACCTGCTCCAAGTGTTCGTGGGCATATCGCAAGTTGAGTCTCCTTTTCATTTGTTCAAAATAATTGGTCTCTTCCACAGGTATAGTCTGAAGAACATCTAAAGCGTTTCCTTGAAGGGTGATTGTCAGATTTACTGCCTTTTCTCTCTCAGACCATTCGTTTGCTCTCGCAGCTGTCTCGAACTGTTTAAGGTAATTGGTCCATGACATCTTCCCGTCTAAGGTTGGGTCTTTAACACTAGCAGAGTTTACAGCTCCTTCCAATTTTAAGTTCGAGTACTTTATTTCACCGTCCTTGATCGGTTCTGAATGTTCCAGTTCTTCTATCTTATTTTCCATCTCTTTTATTTTCTCCTCAACGGAAGACATTATTTTATTCTCAACGGAAAAAATCTTATCTTCCATAGAAGAAATTTTGCTTTTCAAAGAAGAGATATCAGAAGAAGCTTTAGTTTCTAAAGAAGAGATTTCGTTTTTCACGGAAGACATATCAGGAGACACCTTTTCTTTTAAGGAAGAAATATCAGACAAAACTTTATTTTCTAAGGAAGTAATGTAAGAAGAAACTTTAGTTTTCAAGGAGGAAAAATCATTTTTAATAGAGGAAACATCAGAAGAAACTTTGGTTTATTACAATTTAACTTTTCAATCCAATACTCTATACTAAACTAAACTGTCCGCCTATGAGTAGGGCTATTTATACCAAGTCCAACTCTGCTACGAGAAGTCTCTAGACGCTCCAGAAAATTCCATATCTGACTCAACGGTACGCTCCGCCCGTTCTAGCCATTTCTCGATCATCAACGGCTTTCCTAGAAGATTCCGTCGTTTCGGGCATGAGTCGAGTGGCAAGCTGAAGGTCGCTCGCTTTAGACAGAGGCGGCTTAGGAATTTTCATGACAGTATAGTCCAAGAGCCCGCCACTTAAAAGTAAACTTTGGATCTGGATAAATGAGTTTAGTTCTATCCAAATATATGCCGCGTTTGAACATCCACATCCGATGCATTTTTTACATCTCGAGCGTTCGTTTATCCACATCGGACACATCTACTACATCTACTACCTCTACATCTACGTATGTTTATCCGAGATGTACCTGTCCAGATTACATTTTTTATATCTCGATCGATTAGAAAATAAAATTTTATCCTGATCGAACTGAATGGTAGGCTTAACTTGACCTTTTTCAAAAAAGGATTAATGCAGGTACTCGTGATTCAAGTGACCGGTCCCCATCGAAAATATGGTTCGACGGTACATTTTAAGTTTTGTGTGCTTTGGCTATTTTAAATTTTCAATAAAACGTATCTAAGTAATTATTTTAATTTATTAGAAAAGGGTAATATTTAACACAGAATTCAAATTATATACTAGAGGAATTGCTTTCTTATTATAAAAAATATATAGGTACATACAAACACTAACTGCTAACTGATGACAAATACAATGTATGTATTGTTGGGTGAATTCTTTTGCTATTCAAAATTTTTCTAGCATTTACAACGCAGCACCAAATCATTACTAAATAAAAAAAATTACAATGTTACAAACAACAAACAACTAACCAGAAAGTACCTATGTGTATAAAAACAGAACAAAAGACAACGCCATCTAGTTTGGGGTCAGTACATAACAAAATACATGTCAGTTGCTAATTTTATTCACAGTAAGACTAATAAGTTAAGTAAGAAGGAGAAGAAAAGATCGTTTATTTCCTACAAAGTTACTTATTAGCGACTAGTTTCAAAGTAGTTATATACTTCATCCTTAGGCTAAATGGATAATTATGGAGTCAATTCATTGTAATGTGAATGTTTTTAATAAAAAGAAAATGAAAATTGACCAAAAAAAAACAACAGTGAGAACATTAGTGACCTAACTCCGAAAATGGCGATCTGAGATAATCGCAGTTGAAGTTTGTACGAAAATTTATTTTTTTTTTGGCTATCCGTTTGGAACTATCTTGCAGATTTTTTTTTCTCTAAATTTTAAATATCTTTCAAGTCGTAATATAACACGTTTTTTTTTTTGAGTAAATGAATATTAACGATGTTACTCGTACATTAGTCAGTATTGCGTTCGAAGTTGAAAATAAAAATAGCAGGCATTACTGACGACTAGTGCCACCGAGGAAATAGTAGAAGAACTATAATTTCGCCATTTATTTACCAGTTCCGGGCTACATTAAGCAATCTTTTGATGTAAATAAGTCGAAAACGACTATTTTTGAGTTACGTCACTAATGTTCTCACTAAACGATATAACTAAGGGTGAAAACAGTTAATAATTGACTCCGCATTCAATTTAGTGGGCGTGTCGCTGTTTCTAATACGGCAACCTAAGCGACAGCTCAATCTGTCTAAAATAAAACAAGAATTAAATACTTGCAAGTAAAAAAATGCCTATTTTCGTCGACCGACTATTTATGATGTATTTTATCGCACTCAAAATCGTTGATTAATAACTCCTATTAATGAATGATTTTCTATTAATCAACGATTTTATTATATGCAACCCAACGTACATTGCTCTTATTATGCATTTATATTGACAGTTATCTATGGTGTAGGCAACCAAACATACACATACATTTGAAATCAAGAAGGTGTGTTAATAATATCTGTCATTGTATGTCATTTAATTTCTTAAAAACTATGTATAATTTAAAATCAAAAGATGGATATTGACGGCTTTGCACAATTTCCAATATTAATATTTATAATACTAAAACTACCACTGAGGAAAATTGAACTAACTGTGAATAAAGTTAATGTAAATAGAAAATAGTAATTGTTGTTTTTCGTTAAATAAATAAAAATTTAGATTTTTCAATTACGATTCATTTTAGAGAAATCATATGTAGAACAAAAATTATAGAGCATGATATCGGAATCATTTTCAAAATATTCGGGATTTCTAAAATATTTCCGGAAATAATTTGGGCATTAGTGGTATTATAAGTGAAAATAATGAGAAAAATTCGGCCATTTACAACATAACCCATTTTGTAACCTTTTGTGTAACATTTATTAAACATTTTCAGTGAAATATTTACCTAAAATATTTCAAAAACTTGTGCTTGAAATGTTATATGTTTAAAACGTTTGAAAAATTTCCTAAATAATGTGTCCCAATGAGCACACGTACGTAAAAAAACGTTAATAGGTTCGAATACAATAACGTTTTTTATACGACTTGTTTTCTAGTTAAAACCAACGTTAATATTCTACGTATAATCAATGAAATAGTTATTAACGTTATAAGGCCGATAAATAGCAAATAACGGCCGGGCTGAAGTTTGTGATCCGAGGCGATAGCCGAGGATCATAAACAGCCAAGGCCGTTATTTGCTGTTATCGGCCGTGTTTCGTTCAAGATTTTTAGTCATACTGCTACAAAAACAAAACACCTAATTTAAGAACAAATTTTATTAAACGTAACTCTTAAAAGATAGGTACGGAATAAAACAAATTATTCCTTATTGTAATGGATGTGGAAATTTAATTCGCAATTGGTGTTATTTGAAATCTGCAACCCGTCCCAAGGATATTTATATTTTACAGAGGAAGATGTTTCTGAAGAATGTGAACTATTTGCAGTACTTGAAGATGCAATATTCTCCGGATTATTTGGAAAAAATTGTTTTGTTACTTTCATTCTTTTAGAAACCGATTTTTCTATGTAAGTTTCCGCCACCGTTGATGATTCCCATCCTCCCAGTTCTTTTAATGACAGTAAGTCACCACCATTTTCTACGAGCATAGTTGCTGATGTTCTACGAAATGAATGTCCTGTGTAAAGTTCGGGATTTTCAAGTTTTAAAAAGGTGGCAATTTTCTTAGGAACGCTTCCGATGGTATGTATGCCGACGACTTGCTGCACACATTTGCCATTCCTATAACCAACGAAAAATCTCTGATTTTTGAAACTAGGAGGACGCAGATTACTGTATTTCTTGTATAAACCATATGCATCAAATGGAATTCTTGTTTTTGGGATAAGAAAATTTCTGTCTTTTTTATTCTTAGTATTTTTTAGTGATACGAGGATGTTTTTCTCTGTATCTTCGAAACTGTTAATGGTGAGAGACGTAAGTTCACTTCTCCTGCAAGCTCCTAGAATACCGATCACTAACACAACCTTTTCCAGTAGCCAGGTATGATCATCCGCGTCCAGCAAAAATTTAAGTATATCATTTTCCGATAGAACCTTGGCTTTCTTTGGGGTATAACCTTCATTTTTGCGCCTCAGGAACAAGAATAGTTTACCGAATCTACAAACAAACATAATTTCGATGAGTATATAGTTAGTTCAATGTTGGCGGATAGTATAGTAATTTACCTTGATATGTCAATGTTTTCATGTATTCTTAACGCAAGTTTCAGCATTGATATTTTTGTCCACAGTGATGTAGGAAAACACGTTTCAGATATTCCTTTTGCATAAGCTAGCAGTACTTCTTCACCTACACTATGTATGTTTTTATTCTGACGCCACTTCACGAAGTTGTCGTATTCCTGCTGATATCTTTGTTGGGTTGTACTCGGAAATAAATTTTTGGTTGCCGCAGCTGCTTCTTCCAGTACATCGGAGGGAATATCGTTTTCGAAAATTTCTTCCATCTTTGATCTTTTCCGCTCTACAATCACTCAACAAGAAACAGTACTGTCAAACTTACAATGTTTGTATAGTATATTGATGTGGTTGCTAGGCAACTTTAGATTGTTGTGATTGTTGTAGGTGGTGCGCGGCCGTTATTTTATTTAACGGCCGGCGGCCGTTAAATGCACCTTTTCGATATCAATTTCGCTCATATTATGGTAAGATAATAGTACAGTATGACGAAAATGTTTAAAACGTTTAAAACTATTATTAAAATAATGTAGAATAATTAGTATTTTTAGTTAAAATATAAACCAAAAGTTAAAGTGTTCTGATACAATAACGTTTTTATTACGAGTTTTATGTAATTTAAAGAAACGTTAATAAACGTGCATCTATCTTAATATTCAAGTTTCGGTTGAATCATAATTACATACATTTATTTCTTGAAATGAGATTTGAATGAAATGTTCGTTCCATGCCAGAAAGTAAGTATTCTGCGAAGCCAAGTTTGTCAATTTATTCTTTGATTGTGCTAGCATGAATATAAAAGTGATTAGTTTGTTTAATTTTTGTTTAGATTTCAACTTTAGGTTGATTTGTAGTCTCAAAAGTCAAATTTAAGAAGTATGAACTTCTAACTAGTCATTGTCATTTTATCACTTGACCAATAAAGTCTGGACCGATTGTTTATTACATCTACATTCAGATCTAATTCTCTATCACGTGATAAAAATTCACATCTTAGATGCATCCGATGTGGATATTCAAACGCGGCAATAGACGTATTAAAAAATGATGATATTTATCAAACGCCCTGTATAATATGAGAATTATTCTATCAATGTTGTTGATCGATAATAAAATAATTGTGTGGGTCACGATGATTTCGATGCAGAGGAATCCACTCCGGACCTGTTATTCGACTTATGTACCTACTACAAGCTCAAGGTTTATCTCATCTCATATTATGTATATAAAATGTTTCTGTTGTCGTTATTAGAAGATTACGTTTTTCCATTAAATACATAGAAAAAAATGTAAGTACAATAGTGTATATTCAAATAATAGTATTTACTTAGCTATACAATATTTAGATATAGTTGGCAACTTACGTATTACTTATTAGAGCATGATTATACCTATTATAAGTACCTAAAAAAGGTTTCCTACCTGTTAAATTACATACCTACCTAATTTTAAATATCTAAAAGTTATATTATTTTTCAAATAAACCTATTTGTTGTTATCTCATGTATAACAAAATTAGTTTTTATGGTCAACAATGTCCAAATGAACATCATAACAGATAGGTATTTCTAACCTCACTTTTTATATCTGGAATTTCGAATAATAGTTAAGTATATTCGTATGTTTGGCTATTCGCTAGGTAAGTTGTCTTTCAGGATATAGGTAGCCAAAAAAGAATAATAAGAGTAGTATTCTATATATTTTTTACATTTATACAGTGCAGCATTCGTGAAGTAGATAGGTACACATAAATTGAAATAAACATTTTTAATGGAAATTATTGAGATATGTATTTATCTAGTTTGACCTCTTTTTGCGTATTGTAAACTAAAAATCTAAGTTGCCTATCTTGTGCAAATGAATAATAACGATACAATTTGTTTTTTAAATAAAAATATTTCACAAATTTAGGGGACGCTAAATTGGCGGTTTCCACCTTATCGAGACTGAGGTCCACAAGGGTAAACTCGTAGCGTAAAAAACCGAGAAATGATTTGATTTGGAACAAAAGACCGAAAGCCGAAAGTAGTAAAAAGTCGTTGAATTTTCAGGTTTGTGAAGCTTTGCCTTTACTTATATTACCTAAATCACGTGATGATCGTCACAAGCCTTGATTTTTAAAATCATTCCATATAGCTTTTTTGATTAGAATATACCCAGACAGCACACCAAATCCTTTGGATATCTACTGAACATCCCAATATCCACTGAATGTCCAGTCCATGGTAGATATATATTTTATATACATGAGATGTAATTTATAGACATGCAAATATCCATAAATAATAGTAATTATATAGCAAATTATTGAAAAATTACGCCATTGTGCTCGCCATATTGTGGCTAATAGTACCGTTCAGATATTTAAAATTAATTTTTTTAAGGTGTATTCAATATCCCATGAACATCCACTAAATATATCAAAGACTAGGCACGAACGCAAACCATCCTGGATATCCACTAGATGTTATTTGATTCTGCTTACTAAGTATAGATGGCGATACCACTATCGCATCTACTCATGCTCGACCCGCCGTAATAGAGTTCGATCGAAATTTTTGTCCTACAGACTCCATTAGAGACTGGAGTCGAGAATTTTCATTTATTGCTGAAGAGTCCTAATAAGGATGACTTTCTCCTTAGTGGGCAAAATCAAAGGCAGAGTGTTGAAAATATTTTTTATCTCTGCTATTTTCATTCGACGTTATTCAATAATCATTGGTTACTTACGAACCTCTACTAAAGATACCCATAAAATATTTTGTAGAATATCCGAATATCTTCTATATCCTGGGATATAGACGGACATTTGGTTGGATATCCATATTGGATATATTGAATAACCACAAAATATATTATGTGGATATCTCTGGGATTTCTTGCATTTTCTGGAAGATACCCATTAGATATTTTGCTGAATATCCATTAGGATATCTTCTATATTCTGGATATAGACGGACATTTAGATATCCATATTAGATCCACGGAATATTTCTGATATCCTGTAGATATATTGGATATCCACAAAAGATATTCTGTGGATATCTCTGGGATTTGGTGTGTTGTCTGGGTACAACTTTTTCGAACAATTTATCTAATAACAATTGGCCCCTTTACCTCTTGAGCCTGCTCATTTAAAATATTTGAGATCCTTACTTCTAAAAATATTTGATCCTTTTTAAATATGTTCATGTAAAATTATATGATCCCTTTATCCCTTTAACTTCCCAGACAACACACCAAATCCTTTGGATATCTACTGGACATCCTAATATCCACTGAATGTCCAGTCCATGGTGGATATCTATTTTATATCCATGAGATGTAATTTATAGACATGCAAATGTCCATAAATAATAGTAATTATATAGCAAATTATTAAAAAATTACGCCATTGTGCTCGCCATTGTCGCTAATAGTACCGTTCAGATATTTAAAATTATTTTTTTTTAAGGTGTATTCAATATCCCATGGACATCCACTAAATATATCAAAGTCTAGGCGCGAACGCATACCATGGTGGATATCCACTAGATGTAATTTTTGATTTTGCTTACTAAGTATAGATGGCGATACCATTATGTATCTACTCATGCTCAACCCGCCGTAATTGAGTTCGATCGAAATTGGTGTTCCAATCAGACTCCATTAGAGACTGCCGAGACTGGAGTCGAGAATTCCCACTTATTGGTGAAGAGTCCTAATAGGGATGACTTTCTCTTTAGTGGGAAAAATCAAAGGCAGATTGTGGAAAATATTTTGGGTGTTAAAATATTTTTTATCTCTGCTATTTTCTTTCGATGTTATTCAATAATCATTGGTTACTTATGAACCTCTACTAAATATACCCATAAAATATTTTGCTGAATATCCGAATATCTTCTATATCCTGGGATATAGACACGGACATTTGAATATCCATATTAGATCCACTGGATATATTGGATATCCACAAAATATATTCTGTGGATATATCTGGGATTTCTTGTATTGTCTGGAAGATACCCATTAGATATTTTGCTGGATATCCATTTGATATCTTCTATATTCTGGATGTAGACGGACATTTGGATACCCATATTAGATCCACGGGATAATTCTGATATCCTGTGGATATATTGGATATCCACAAAAGATATTCTGTAGATATCTCTGGGATTTGGTGTGTTGTCTGGGTTGCTCATACAAAAATATTTGTTTTCTTTGTCCCTTGGACCTGTCCATATAAAACTATTTGCAGCCATTACCCCTTAAGCCTACTAACGTATAAAAATTTAAAATGATTTCAAAAAAGACAAGATCTCAATATTGTTAGAAATTTATCGGTATATATAAATTTTCGAGTTATTTTTGTCTTGGTTTTGGGCAAATTTACTAAAAAAGCTAATTCAGGGTCTTGTAAATCTACTAATTTGTATGCAATACATCTCATTAGCCCGATAAGCGTCCATTATTCGCATTATTAAAGACCTTAAAAAATAAATACCTAAGTAATATATGTATATAAAGAAAAACCTTAATAGACTTTTGTCGTCTGATGCTTACTAAAAAAGTTGATCCAAGGTCTTGTAAATCACTAATTTTTCATCCAATACATGTTATTAGCCTGACCAGCATCCATTATTTCCATTATTAAATACCTAATTGTAATATATGAAGAAAAGCCTTAATCAATAGACTTTGTTCGTTTGATGCTTACTAAAAAAGTTGATCCAAGGACTTGTTAATCACTAATGTTCATACAATACACCTCATTAGCCCGACAAGCACCCATTATTCCCATTATTAATGCAACTTAAAAAAATAAATACCTAATTGTAAAGGCGGTTTAACACCAAACCGAAAAAACAGCAACACAAGTAAAAAAACAAAATAACAATTTTTTGCAGATTTGTCGGCAACTCCTAGTTTTTCGACAGTTGCTGTTGTGTTTTTCGGTTCCCGATCAAAATCGGTAACTTCAAAAAGTTGCTGCGTGTATTGCAACTCAGTTGGCTTGGTGTTATGTTTTAGTTTTTGTCAACATTCAGAGTCAGATGGTCGTATTAATAATTTAGCAAGAAGTTAGGTAAGCAGAAGATAGGTAATTAACACGGCAAGCGCTTTTCGTACCTAATTTAAATCCCTGGGCCTGCTGTCCTCATTTCTGGCCGTTCCATTTAGCAGTGTGCCCCATAAGAAACTGAACTAAAAAACAAATTTACAACTGTTTAAATGATAGAAAACAAAAACACAACTTAATTTTGTCTGTTTAGCATTTTAATGAGTTGTGTTTTTGTTTTGGAGAAAAAACAGTAAAATAACATGCAACTAGTCGTTTTAGTGTAAACCTGTCTCAATACAGATACCTTAATCAATAGCCTACCTTTTCTGCAAGGTATTTTTGTCGTCTGATGCTTTAGTACAAAGAAAATGAATAATAGGAGAAAATGAAAGATTTTATATTTAAAGTGTGTATAGGAGAAATTGTTTAAACAATTTCACTTTATTTTAAAAATTAGTCCAGCGCTTTCGCCGATTAAGGCATCATCAGGATTCTAAAAAGATTGTAGACAACGAAGATACAAATTAAGCAAAATTAAAGTTGAAGTTGCTCGTCAAAAAAAAAAACCCGTAAGACAAGATGTAACAAAATAATAAAAACAAAGGAGGGAATTGATTTTTTTTGTGGAAGATGATTTAATATTGAAAATTAAAGAAAGAGGGGAAGAAATTAAAAAAAAGTTTTATGAGGAAGAAATTTAACAAAGAAGTATTTTTAATTTTTAACTGACTAAAAAAAAATTCAAAAAATAAAATTGAACTGTAAGCTCACAACTAGCTCAAAGGGAGTGGGTTCCCACTGCTTCGGATTCACAGATCATTTTTTGCTACTAGTAACTAGTACGAAAAGGACGGCAACAAGAAATAAGGACGCCAGGTATTTTAGGGACAGAAAATACCAACTGTACCTTCTCTGACCCGGAAAAAATAAATAATGTGCACAACAATTGTGGTTCAACAGGTAAATAATAAAAATATTAGATAAATAGTGTTTTTATTCCTTTATTCTAAGATACAATCTATGGCTATGGTTATAGGTAAAAGAAATGTTATGAAACTTCCCTTCTCAACTTCCACGACGCCGGCTGGGCGGTCTCTCTGGAAGCAAAAAGGGCCTGGTGTTAGGCCAGTGTTCTGAGATCCGTAGTGCTGTTTTGCAGCTGGTTGTGTTGTTCTTCCTGCAGGAAGCAAGGAATCATTTAGTTCTTAAATTTGTGCTCTAAAACTTGAGTGGGTGTTAATAAATATGTTCTGACTTTGTTTCTTTTCCAGAGTGTTCTTATGTGGGCCTAGGTGGACCTAGGTGGGCCTTGTTGTTGTTAGGCCCAGTGAATTCAATGGCACTCAAAACAGAAAATAAATCTCGAACAAATTTTGGTACAGAATTTAGGTTTCCCCCACTCGTTCGGTCAAATCGATCGCATACCTGTCCGAATTTTTTATTTAGAATATTTAGATTCAAAATTTAATTTTTGAAGATTGTGATACGAAGGGACGATTAAATTTACCATAACAACAAAGATGAAAAAGACATCAGGTATATCTTGTATCAGTAACGAACTCTGACCACAACATCGAGACCCACCACCAAATTGGTAATACAAAAATTAAAACAGAGATCAGTGTAAGTAAGTTTTGCCTGTAGATACTACCAAAACCTTTACACTAAAACACACAATAGGTCTGACAAGATCCCAATTAAGTCTAATCTAATATCAGCTTCCGTGAAAAAATTAAAAAGAGAATGTATATTTCTTGCTGATGAATCATAATAAGGCCGAAACTAGTCCAAGAATACGTTCTCCTTAGTCAGCAAAATCAAAGTATTGAAAATGATCTTTTCTATGCCGTTTTTCTTTGCATACTTATATTCAATGCTTGTTGTATTAGTCAAATGAGTAGTTCTTTTTTGAAGAGAAATAGTCGCTAAGTAGTATTATTTTGTGAAACGTGGTTTTGAGATTTTTAGTCCTTATTTAAATTCTTCATATAGGTGCCAATTGAAATTTTAAATCATTTAAGGTAGGTATGTATATCCAATTACCTATTAGCTGTTCGAAATACTTATCCTAAATATTATTGTGGTCTTATTTTTATCAGACTAAATAGAATTCAGACTAAACGTAAAAAAATATTGTTTGAATTTTAAGTGTGTAATCGTGGTGTACCTATTTGAAAGAAAATATTTAAATCTGATTCACTGAAAATTATAAAATAACATTCCCCAGTAAGTAACGTATGTAACAAATATTTTAGCAACACTTGGCTCTTATATCAAATGATTTTAAGTCCATTATGTGGAAATCGTCTTCTGTATTCTGTGGAAATTGTCAAATTGCGAAATGGATTTTAAATGAAACTATAGATATAATCGGTAGCAATTAAAATAAAAAAAAAACAAATTAAAATAAACTAAGATGAAACAAACTAAAATTCTATAATAAAATTGAATATTCATATACTTACCCTAAAACTATCACTTGCTTTTAAAATGTATTGTTCAGCTAAAAGGTGTGGAAATATTTTTTGGGTTATAACATTTTTAGTTGTTTTTTTCTCTCTTCCTTTCTTTTTGTCATGTAAAATGAAAAGAAAAAAATCATAGATGACGAGGCAAGCTTATTGGTTACCTACCTGACATACAGTGCCTGAGAAGCTGTCAAGTTTATCCTTAGCTTCTCATTTTCTGGATGTCCGGTACTCAGTGTGGCTTCCTCTGTTCATTCGTTAATTTTTTTTTTTTTTTTTATTATAAAACAATAATTATATGAGCTGTATTGGTATTGTCATTGTTATTATTACCTAAATTGTTTTATAAAGCGATACAAGTATTTAATACTTATCGCTTCGCACCCATGGGCGAAGTTAGGGGAGGGCTTGGGGGGGCTAAGCCCCCCCAAAAACCAAATTAGCCCCCCCAAAAATAATTCGAACATTTATCGCACATCCACCCATACATTTCAGATTTTAGAACAGAAATTAAAAAATAAAAAGAATCGTGCCATTTGATTGATTCTGCAATTTTATATTTAGCTCAGGAGGCAGTGAATTTTTTTCGTACCTACTCATTTTTCCAGTAGGTGTATATGAGCAACAAAAAACAAAATTTTTGAGTCTGACTCTTATTTTTCCAGTCATAAATATTATACATTTACTAAACTAGAACAAAGAGTTTATAAAAATAGTAGTTTGGATTATCTCAGATAGTGGAAAGTGAGTGTGGCAGAAAATTTAGCATATAAATTGTTACAATCATGAAATGTTAATAATGTCTGGCTGATTTACGAAATTGGCAAATGAGTCTGGTAACATCTTCAAAATCGAAAAAATATAATATTTTTGCTTTTATTTTCCCGGGTTTGAAAATTTGTCACGTAATAGATTATATTGTAATTTTACACCTCTATTTTATAGCCGATCAAATGCTGTTATTTTAAAACGTTTCCATGACAACCAGAAAAATTTCCGGTAATTTTCCTATTGGTGGGTACCCTAAACGAAATTATACTGAAAATTTTTTTGAAAGTTGAAAAGCCCTTCCATGCATAAAATATTACGACGCAACGCGATAGTGTGATTAAAAATTTGCCGTTTTAGTGGTTAATATTTTATTTAATACCAATTATAACTAGGTAGAAATACACTACATTTATTTTAAGTAAAATAATAATGAGGTTTTTTGCGTCAACTAAACGACTTCAAATATGACAAATGGTCATTGTATGGCCACAGCATTTAAAAATATATGTTTCATACGCTGTGGTATGGCCAGCTTTGAAAATTTGATTTTAGTCGTTTTAATGTAGGTATGTCTGTCAAGTTTTGAAATTTGGATATTTTGGTGTAAAATTTTTTTACCCAATACCACATGTACTTAAATTATTATCAGTAAATTTTTGCTCACTCACGCATATTTTAAGAAACTTATCCATCGTCTTCGACTAAATTTATATAATTCCCTTCATAATACTATTTTTTGTTACAAAATATCTACTACAGATGCAGAAATGATTGATACTTTGTAATTCACTTACTTTTTTTTTTAATTTTAAAAGTAATAAAAAAACAATGTCTATAAATTTATTAATGGCTACTTTTGATCACCAAAAATAAATAGGTAATAAGTAAATGTAGCTTAAATTTATAATACGAGTTAATTAGTCTAAAACAAGGATTATAATAAGATACTGCAAATTTCAATAAGAGATTGCCTTAAAACAAAGTTCTTGTTTCTGTTTCGGTTTCGGCCGAAACTAAGAAAGGAGCCGAAATTTAGTTTCTGTTTCGGTTATAAAACCATATTTCGGTCGGACCTGACAAACCAGGTAGTTAAACGAGGAGAGGAATAGCATTCGAACGTGTCGAATTTAGCGCGCCTGGCGATCATTAGATGAGTCTGGCAAGGCTTTCGGGATGTTCCACATTAACCAGATTGTATTTGAAGCTGTTTTCATATTATACATTTTTCTAGTAGTGAGAACACTTGTAACAGGGATCCTTACTGGACAATGCCAACTAAAAGGACACCTTAGTAAACTGAGATTAGGAAGATAGTGACTGCAGATTCTGTGAGGAGGACGAAACCTTCGTTCACATTCTAACTGAATGTGTAGCACTCCAGAATCAAAGGGCACTATACCTAGGAGCATACAAAATAGAAGAGGGAAATTTACCTAACTTGAAGCCACTCCAAATCCTACACTTCCTTGAGAAAATATAATTGGAAGGATCGTTATAGGCATTGAGACATTTCCGTGCTGCATAAGCGACAGAAGGGGACACAATAGATCTTTTAGGTCGCAGTGTATTAACACCCCATTCCCAATATAACATAGTGAGAAAACTGCAAAAAAATTAAATCCACCAATCACAGTTCATATTTTGGACACCCAACTACTATTATTTTTAAAATTTTAAATTCTGTCAGTATATTTTTTAGTCATTAAGATTGCATACGTTAAAATTAGTTATTTTTGTTTAGAATCGATAAAAAATGGCATTTAAAAAAAATTAATTTTAATTAAATTGTATGAAACTGATTTAATTACGAGTATTAAAACTAAAAACCTGGAGTGGAGTGGAGCAGAGGACAGAGCATCTAGATTCCACGCGAATAGCCTGGGTTCGAATATGGACAAGGGGCTTATTTTATGTTTATTATATTTTATAAATTAATGAAATTCATAAATTATTTTAAAATTAGTTATTTTGTCTAAACCTAAAATAATTTTGTAAATTTTTATATGTTCCTTAGTGGTTCATAGAAAAAATATACTGTACAACTCGAGTGAATTGTCCATATCTACTCTTGTTGCACAAACTACTATTTCATGACTGCGAAAATGAGGAATTTTTTTAATGAATTATTGTGATGAAAATTTTTCAGGTTTTTTACTTGACACAAATATATATTATATATGATATTTTATCCATTTTCATAGATTCGACAAATTTTTTTTACTTAACTTCAGTATACCTCTAGAACTATTATATATTATATGACTAGGGCTAGGGCTTTAGCCCGCCCAGATCTGATGACATAACTTCGCCCATGTTCGCACCACTTTATTTAATATTTGTTATTTTTGTTATTTTTATTATATCATATTATATTTTTATGGTACTTCTTTTTTAGGAAGAATCATATTTTTTTATTGTATATATAGATATTTTTCATATATGTAATTTATTATTGAATAAAGTTATATTATTATTATTATTATTATTATTATTATTATTATTATTATTATTATTATTATTATTATTATTATTATTATTATTATTATTATTATTATTATTATTATTATTATTATTATTATTATTATTATTATTATATTATTACAACATATACCTAGCTTTTGTTCTATGCTATATGTTATTCCATGACAATTTCCACAGAATACATGAAACGAGGAGTAACTTTTCAAAACGCATTTTTTTTTTTTTTTTAGTGTACGGCTTCAACATCTAAGGTCATTAGCCTAGTGTTCTATGTAGGTTATGGATTGTACTAGTAGTCTAATACTCCATAGTGTAGAAGTATTAGTACTCTAATACTCCTACACCCCTACAGACAGGCCTAAAAGCAATAAAAAACGAATATTTTTTCTTTCGTTAAGAACCTGCATAGTAAGGATATTAGATAGATATTGATCGATATTTTTAAAAATTATTCTCAATAAATAGTTCAACACCATGCGTTTCGATCCATCACTGTGTATATAATGCTTTTTGATATGGCCAATATAGGTACGCCATAAAAATTTGACGAAATTTTGGTTCCACTAATAATTCTAACCAAACTTTTAAAAATATTAGACATAAACCTTTTCTTTTTTAAAGTTGAAGTTGATTAAATACTCTTGTGAGATCTTAAGGACCACCCTTGTTTTATTTACCTTTTCTTTTCTTTTTTTTTTCTTTTTTTATTAAGTACCTAATAAAAAGTAATTTAAAGGTATGTAATTGGTTACTAAATGATTTCTTGATGCATGTTATCTATCTACTTACTATAGAAATATATTTATAAAAATTTAAATACAATATAATTTAGGTAAACAAAACGAACAAAATGCACTTAAAATACTATCACTAAAATTACGTCATCACTGAATTAGCGTATTATAATGCTCTATGTTATAAACATGTAATAAATAATAAAAAAATAAAACTCATTAAACCAAGAAACAAAAAAAAAAATGTTTAATAGGAAAACAACACATAAATGCAGTGCTTTCAACAAAATTTAAATTATACATCCAATGTGGTTAACTTGAACCAAAGTTTCGTCTGATATTACTTCCTTAGAAAGTAAAGTTTCGTCTGACGTTTCTTAAAAGAAAAGGTGTCTTGTCTTCTGACATATATTCTTTAAAAATCTAAATTTCTTCTAATTTAAAAAACAGAACCACTTCTTTGAAAGATGACATTTCTTCTGGCATGTCTTCTCTAAATAATGAAATTCCATGGAGCGAAAATAATATCTCCCGTTGAGGAGAAAATAAAAAATATGGAAACGAAGATAGAAGAACTAGAACATACAGAACAGGCCAAAAACGGTGTAATAAAAATGCCATGCGGTGGCAAAGTTGAAACTGAAAGGAATTGTAAACTCTGCTTATGTTGAAGCCCAAACGTTCGACTGGAAAATGTCAATAATTCCAGAGCAAACGAATGGTCTGAAATAGAAAAAGCAGTAAATCTGACCATACTCATTCGATGTGATGCTTTAGATGTCCTTTAGACTATACCTGTGGATGAGACAGATGATTTTAAACAACTTAAAAAAAGACTAAATATGCGATATTACCACGAAAACTTGAAGCATTTATATCAATCACAGCTGAAGAATCGCAATTAGAAACGTGACGAGACCCTTCAAGAATATGAAGTAGATATTGCCAGGTTTATGCGATTTGCCTACCCATCAGCTCCAGAGAACATGACAGAATATTTGGCAGTTCAAATATTTGTTGATGGTCTGCGTGACCACAAAATGCAGAAAACACTCCGTCTAACCCGTCACAAAAAATTGGTCGATATGTTGTCCGCTGCTGTAGAGTATGAGGCAGCTACGCAAGATTCTAGTGGATACAGTAGAGTAAGGCTTGTAAAAGAGGTAGAAGAGGAAGGCAAACTCGACGAATTGGTTAACAAGAAACCGTTTTAAAGATCCTATTATACTATTAACATCATTGAAATGTCGCGATGATAGTTATATAAATAAACGAGGACCATTATTGGACCAACAACCATAAATAATCGGAAGAAACTTTTGACATCAAAGTTGCGACTTGCGGACTGCCACAGGTCAAAGTGCCAACATCCACGGGGAAATCCAGGTTCAGTTAGGAATTGATATAGAAAAGTTTACTCGTACTGTTATTTTCGCTGATATCGAAGAAGATGTACTAGGAATAGATGTAATGAACTTACATGGCTTCCAGTTGGATTTTAAAAACAGAGTGATCAAAGTTGGGGCTAAAGAGTTATTCCTACATCCATATTGGGACAGTACTGTGCTAGTTGCTGTAGGAGGATATGGTGGTACTTGGCAGAAGTGAAACCATTGTAGTACCACGGGTTCAAGAAACTATGGAAGAAGGAACACCTGATCAAACCTTGGAACCACGATAGAGAAGTTGGACGTGGAAGTCTAAACGGAAAGGGGTTAGTCACGACTGCTTAAGAAATTCCATCAATGTGTCGACCATGAGTCGGATCTGGATGACCAACGCTAGACTTCACGGCGCGGTAAAGATAAATAGAGAACAAGAGCGGCTTTCGCACGACATTATTCTAATTGTTTATATTAATTTCCGCCTCAATCGAAAAAAAATCATTTTAAAGTATGTACTTGGGCATTCTATCTAGATTAAAAAAGCAGTTAATCTGGACCTGGGGCGGCAGCCATATTGATGATACACTTAGGTCAATGTAATGTTATATTTTTAGAATACACGTTTAAAGAAGCGTATCATCTCCTTCATCACTATCCTATCTCCATGGCTATAAATTTTAAAAAATTACTGTTTATAAATGTTTGTTTTCTTAAAAATTCTTATGTATGTATTGTTTTCATTATTTCTTCGAGGTAATTTTGAAAAATGTAATTGGAAATTTTTAACGAATTTATATTTATAATCAATGTGTTTAACAGATCATAAAAGATAAATTTTTACTAATAGTTATCATGTTACTAGTAGTACGAAAAACTTACAGGTCGAGAAAAGTTTGCAAGTTTTCAAGACAGCCTTGTTACATAAATAACTATTCATTATATATTTTTATTTTTTAACGGCAGTAGTAGTATATATGTATATTATTATATAGTAGAAATAATAAGTTAATGTGCCATTGAATCCATTATTATTTATACATAAAAATATTTATTAATTTTTTTAAGTACAATTTCATATACAGAGTAAATCTAGATGATACCGACATGAAGTGCACACGTAAAACGGTCAAAAGTGAGTTACGAAGGAAATCCTTAGGAAGACATGTGCTCCAAAACATAAATTTCTCCGCTTTATAGTGTTGTGCCGCTAGTTGTAATATTGTATTTAGATAACCTGGTAGAACAACCTTATGGACATTTCATTGGAGGTAATCCTGTCGCGACATCTGTTAGAACAAGTACAGAACAAAATGACCGGTGCGCTAGCGTCCCTCGATCATTGAGTATAGAATTCTATATACATAAAGTTTTCTTTAAATTTAAATTAATATTGTTATATTCTCCAAATTGATAATAAATCGTTAATAAATGTACATCAAAAATAATAAAACTCGTCTACCTCATTTTTAAAACAAATATTCGTTTCATACTTAATCGACTATGGGTCCATCTATACGTAAATAGAGAAATTACGTACGTTATGAGGTTTCGACAACCGTTCGATGGTTCGATAGAAGATACTATTTAAATAACTCATTTTCAAAAAATAAATCTGGCGAAAATGGTTTATTGATATCTGTCATTACCTCCCGGACTATAATTCACAGTACTGTTCAAAATCTTTACCACCTGCTTTAATACAAGCATTAATCGTTCTTTTTTGAACACATTATGTAGTTTCTCCTCAGTTTATAAACGTCACACAAACGATTTTGAATTGAGCGATCTGTAATATTCCATAGGTAGGTTCGACAAAATTAAGGTAAAATGATTGTCGGGGAAAATCCGCCAATAGTCGAACGGGCTATTTTTTTAAGAGCATTTTAGACCCTCTGAAACGCATTTCAAAATACTTTTTTTGCCCTGCAAACGCTTTAAAATATTTTTTTCTTACCTTAAAATTTTAAAATGTGTCCTCTAATTTCGATGCTGAAAAAATTTGAACTACATCATTTTGATTAATTTCTTGTTATAGAAACTGCTAAATAATAATAATAATAGACCATCCATAAAGCAATAAACCATTTCAAATTTTTTCATAAACAGTTTATTTTCTTAATTTACGAGCAGGTTAAACTTCGTCAAAATTTTCATGAACCCAATGACAATTGACATTGCAGTGTGACATGTGTCTAAAGGAAATACAATGTTGCCATATCAATTATTACATTGCAATGGTTCATTTTTACCTATGCCTTGTGTTGTACCAGGCCAACCAATTGATTTCAGTATCAGAAAAATTATATAAAACTAACGATTTAAAAAATACCCATATCAAGATCTTCCTCTTCCTCATCGGCAGAGTACTCTCCGACGTCAATATTGATATACATTAAGAAGACGAAGCAACGACTTCTTGTAGGGTGGCGGCTTCGCCGCCACCAGAAAATTTTAACCTATACCTGGCTACGCCGACCGACATAGACTCCAACGGCCTGGACAGAGCTCAAATTGAAAAAAAACAAGTATTTTTTACAAATATTAGATAAGTACCGACATGCCGTAATTAACGCACAATCATCATGAAATGACCTAACCTAATCTAATCTATCCTAACCCAACCAAGCTTAACCTAACCTAACCTAACCTAACCTAACCTAACCTAACCTAACCTAACCTAACCTAACCTAACCTAACCTAACCTAACCTAACCTAACCTAACCTAACCTAACTTAACCTAACCTAACTTAACCTAACCTAACCTAACCAACCCTCACTAGCATCTGGCCAGTGAACCTCGATTCCATCTTTTAACGAAAATATACAATAAGACGAAGCAACGACTTCTTGTAGGGTGGCAGCTTCGCCGCCACAAGAAAATTTTGACCCATACCTGGCTACGCCGACCGGCCTAGACTCCAACGGCCTGGACACAGCTCAAATTGAGAAAAAAGTATTTTTACAAATATTTGATAAGTACCGATATGCCGACGCACAATCATCATGAAAAGAAATAAAAAGACGGATGTCTGTGATTACTACAAATGTTTTCCACTTCGGGATCCAAATTCACCTGCTGGTCAGACACTATGTAATTTTTCAGCCAACTTTCATTAACCGAATTATTTCCTGACTTATATGTTTTCTTACTCAATTTGGCAACACCGCATTTATAGAAACTAGAAACGGCAATTGTCATTGAAAATAATTTACTGTTTATTTGTTTTTCTAACAAACTAAAAATAAGAAAATTTGATGGTTTATGAAAAAATTTGGTATGGTTTATTGCTCTATGAATGGTCTAATATTGATATTAAGCCAAGTTATCAATGAAAATGGTTTATTTCACATTTGTTTTGTGATGGAGACCCAACAACAAATTTTAAGGATTTTAAGGTAAAAAAAAAATTTTTGGTGTCACCGGACCCAAAATTGTTTTGTATAGTGTGTTTCAAAGTTTCTAGAAACTTTCTATAATATTTCAATAGTTCGAGTGTCGGCGTATAAAAGCCTAATTGCTTTATTAATATTAAATGAAATAAAGGTGTTTATAAAGTGTTAACAAATATAATATAAATATCTGTCCCCAAATGAACGCCAGTGACATTTCTGACAGGACTGACAGTTCAGTTTAGTTTCTTTTACATCAAATCTGGCCCTTTGATGGGTTTGATGGTTATCAGATCACGTAGGTTTCGGGTATTGTTGAAAACCTGGTATTTATGGGCTACAAATAGTTATTTAAACAAGTAATAATATTCCAAATTATAATTCTACAAAATTTTAACAGCTATTCACACTTTATTGTACTATTTTCGCGAAATTGTTATTAGCATATTTATAAAATAATTTTCTACGCCAATGCAAAACTGTCAAATCCTGCGTATGAAGTGGGAGAAGTGGCAAAAGCCTTTCCAACTTCTGTCCCTGCTATACCTACTTCTACCTCCACAAAGAATACTTTAGGAAAATAAAGAGTAAAATTAATATATAGAATTTAAATATTGTTAAATTTTGTATTATATTATTTTGATCTATACTTTCATATAAAATAATAATTAATAACAATGTTTCTTGAACTGTAATTAGCTATTTTTTTATCAGAGGTGAAAAAAATTTCATTTTTAAAATTATATTTTGGGGACCATTCCCTTAAAAGTGGCTGTAAACTTATATTGCCGAAAATGTCACTATTTATTTTTTTATTTCATAATAATAATCTTATTAATACAACTCTTGAAATCGCGAATATAGATACCTAATCGCATGGGTGCTGCACTTAATATATAGGTATATTGTTAAATAATGCGATAATCTCCATTCCACTTGTTTTATTTTATCTATGATTTATGCAATGATAATCGTATATGTTTCCTTGTTCAGTATTATAAATTTGATTTTATTTTAACGATTTAAATAAAAAAATATATTTTCTAGAATCATTTATTTTACACGATGACAGCCCTGATCATATCAATGTTTTAATTATTTATGAAGCTTTTATGATTGTATTTTAAATCAACACTCTAAGAATTATTATTAATACGTTCCTGTTTATCATGTAAAATTTAATTTTTTTTGATAGTCAAATGATCTTTAACCTAATAGTAATAACATATAATGGGGTCTATTCTGTAACAATTCCTTTATATTTAACGGCCTTTAAAAATATTTTCTTCTTTGCTTCTGTCAAAGAATATCTACCCAAGAAGCGAAACTAAATGGGCGATTCGTGGACAAAAAACTGCCAAGTTTTCTCAGTGTTTTAGGGGTGGTTTAACGTCAAATATAGCTGTCAATTTATGTAGAGCAACAGTTGGTATATTATCATTATTAGCGTTTTGTTAAATTTATAGTATAGTTAAGTAGTTGTTAACTAGGTAGTAATTAGAAATTAGATAGTTTTAAGATTTTTATTATGTACATGGAAAAAAAAATACATTGCATTCGCAAATTTTAATCAACATTCTTGCATCCTGCTGTAATTTTTATTTAATTTCTAAATTATCGTTTAATTTCTTATTTAAAATATTTTTTTTTTGTTTTTTAAACCATTCGAATTAAAACAGTAAATAAACGATAACACAAAACTATAATTAAAATATATGACAAACTCACTCCGAGGAACCCAGTCGCTGCTATCAGGATGCAATCGAAATGCATTTACAGCTAACTACAGTACTTCTAATTATGTATTGTGTAGAGGGTGGGTTACCTCACAGCACTTAGGCCTCACTCGGCCCATTGTGTATCCTCCTAAGAAGAAAGGCACCTCCTAGCTCGTAAGCCAGCCTACAGATTTAATGTAGTTGACAACGTCGCCAAGAAGTGCTTCTCTTATATCGGCCGGTGTTGGCCAATAAGCGCAGAAAACAAATCTAATAAATGAGAGCGTCGGGCAATCCTAGAGGATATGCTGAATGATATCATCTTCTTATTCGCACACCCTGCAGCGTACTGATTCTGACAGCCCCATCATATGAAGATGTTTTCGTACTTAGCAATGACCAGTCAGAATGCCTGTGATCAGAAGCAGATTCTGGTTAGTCACAGGGAAATATTCTTTAATTAGGTCTGTCACTTCCGATGTTATCAGTCCAATAGAATTGCCAGGTCCAAAGATTATTTGGTTGGCTACCTTCTTGGCTAGTGAATCAGCAAGAAGGCTACCTTTCAATGTGGCATGACCTTTGATCATCTTAAGGTGACCACATTGTTGATGGATACTCTTGCAAAGCTGCGTGACATTCTAGTACTAACCCTGAATAAATTAGTAGTCTGTTCAGGGTAAGTAGTGCTTATCTGCTATCTGTATAGATGAGTATGTTTATACCAGTGATATTGTTTCTGGTGATTTATTTTGCTGCTATGAGAATCAGCGTGAGTTCGATTTGAACTACATTGGCACTATTGCTCACAGTCCATTTTGTGTTGAGATTTAAGGAATTAGTGTATATTCCCCATCCTGAGCCTTGTTTTGTTTTAGAACCGTCAGTGTATATATATGAATCGCACTTCCGGCTCTTCTATTTGTTCTGTTATAACTTCATATGGCTTATAGAAGATATATCTCGGTTAATGTTCATGTTCAGTTGAAGTAGTGGGAGCGTATAGAGCGCCTTTTTTCCAAAGCGACGTCTCGCCTCACTAGATCGTACATCAGGTTTTATTTCATCCGTACAGAGCGAGGCATGTCATTGTCACCAGAGCAACCTCTTTGATGTAAATACTAAGGGACGTGAGACTAAGACCGACTTCCATGGCTCTGGTTGGTGTGGTTTTTATGGCTCCTGTTATGTTGAGACATGTTGCTATTTGAATTTGTTTTAGTTTGCGGATAGCTGTCAATTTTTGGACTGGCATTATTGTATCTACATTATTTATTTCTTTATTAAAATAATCTATTTTACACAATGAACATAGCAAAAATTTTCTGTCATTGTTACTTTGGTATATGTTAATTCTTATGAACCAAATGACAAAAATTAAATAATTTTCATACGTTTCCCAGTGTATTAAGTTCCCGTGCTTTGGTACATATGAAAACTCATTCAGTTTCGCTTCTTGGGTAGGTATTCTTTGCTTCTGTCATTATTTAAACGGATCTTTAAAATACATTAGAGGACTATCTTAAAGAAATCTGTTTAAATAATGACAGAAGTAAATTAACGAATACGAACATATTTTTAAAGGCCGCCATAATTTTTAAAGGGGTCTATTCTGTAAAAATTCCTTTATATTTAACGGCCTTTAAAAATATTTTCTTCTTTAATTCGGTCACTATTTAAACGGATCTTTAAAATACATTAGAGGAGTATCTTAAAGAAATCTGTTTAAATAATGATAGAAGTAAATTAACGAATACGAACATATTTTTATAGGCCGCCAATATTTTTAAAGGCCGTTAAATATAAAGGAATTGTTACAGAATAGACCCCAAAGGCCGTTAAATATAAAGGAATTGTTACAGAATATACCCCATTGTCATCAATATACGGTAGGTTTAAAATTAACCGAAAGTAAACATCATGTATGAAAGTAATTTTGTTCTACTGTTTCACCTTATAGACAATAATATAAAATGATATAAAATTATTCATTAATTTTATCTAAAATGCTCCTTTAAATCTTTTAAAATTATTTTTAAAATTTGTTATTTTTAAAGTTTGTTATTGAAGTGATTTTTAATATCAATGGCTATAGGGTATAAACATTTATTTGTGATTTTTATATTTTATTGGGCATATTTACAAATTTATAGACGGTAAATTTAATCATGTTTCTAAATATGTAAAGTATAATGCACTTCTATATAAATAGTCGTTTGTTTGAACCTGTTACGTGTGAAATCGTAGTGTCGTATAATACAGAACAATATTCCATATGACCAAATTCGCCAGTTCAAATCACTAATTAGGCATTCCAACGACCTGTCAAACAATATGTGCCAGTGGGAAATTCTTGTATATCTAAGGGGGTAGCGACATAGTCTTGCAACTTGGACGATATTTTTATTCAAAGTAGTAGTCGCCAAGCCTGCCAATTTATGAAGAAATGTATAGGTGGGTTTTTTAAATATTATTTTTATTGTGTTTGACATAAAATATTTAAATGTAATCCATTATTCATGATTTTACGTAAAGTAGATAGAATACACCATATGTCGCCACCCTTAGATATACCAAACCTGCCCACTGGTAATTCATTTGTTTGGAATGCCTAATTGAACTAGTTGACTAAAAGTAACCCTAAAATAAATGCCACTGGCGCATTTGACAAAACTGACAGTTAAGTTGCCATAAAAGTCGCTAAGAAAGATATTTGTCATTGAATTTCTTGTTTTATAGGGACCGTGCGTCATGACTATAACGCCAACTGGTGACAAAAATGTGCACTTTTTGGGGGAGATTTATTAATGTTTTATACGGCATTTATTGTTTAGTGATTATTAATTAAATAAAGTCGAATTATTTTCGTAATATCATTATCGAAAAAACTTGTTGCATCCGTGGATGTACAAACATATCGCTTTGGAAACCTGGTTTTGATTCGGTTGTAAAGAAATTTTATAAATTTCCACAGAACACACTTCGTGTCTCACACCCAACGATATACATAATTAGATAGATTGATTATCCATATGTAAATCAGACGACGAAAAGCGTATTTCACTAGGCAAAGTTTTCTTTTTATCTATCTTGTACCAATTTTGAGCCCTTAGTTGTAAACAAATCATTTACAGAACCGGTTTATGAAATTAGAATCTTTACTGTTTTTTGTCATTAAGATTTTAACATTAATAAACATATTTATATAAATTTATCCAGCATTTAAAAATAAATTACTTATCTATAAAACAATACGTTATTTACTTACCAATTTAGGTACCAATATGGATTAAAATTTAGACTACACAATACGACCGTTTCCAGTAAACAGACTTGAGTTTAAAAACACGTCGAAACCTTCTGATGTTACCGCTTCCGAGCGGGACTCTAGAAACAAAACTCAAATTGTCCCAAAATACGCCAGTCTTCAAAAAGTTCGCGAAAAGTTGCAATTTTGTTTTTTTACACGAGTTTCTGTTTTTTTATTGTCTTGTCCGTTTAGTGGAACTGCCATTATAATTGGCCCTCTTACGAGTTAACTTTAATTCCAGAGACAGGGCTTGTGCGGAGCAGGGACGGCTATTATATGCCGTGACGCTCGTTAACACTGGTTGATTGATAACCGACGATATTACTCTTCTGTATACCTATTCACTAACTCGTTAGAGTGCTTCTATATGAGTGCTTTATTACTCTCCTACTCATAGTGTTGCAACATTTTGTTTTCGGTAGATAACCTGGTCAAAATTCGGTAGAAGTCGGTAGAAACGTGCTAAAAACATGGTTTTTGGGAGGGAATAATAGTCAGTTGTTAAAAAATTTGTAAAAAAAGAAGAATAAAACTCTTTATTAAAATAGAAAACAACAAAAACAATTTAAAAATAAAGAAGAAAGAAGAATAAAACTAAAAAATAAAGTTAAAAAAAGAAGTATATTAAAAACTAATAAAACAGCATTATTGTAAGTGCGAAAATTTTAAATTATGGTCAATCATTTTTTACAAATTGTGTCAATTCATTTAGAAGTTATTACACGTGTTTGATGTTTAATACTAGTTTTTTATGGAGAAAGCCAGAAATTGTGCTAAACTTGTACTAAAACAAATTAAAGAATGAAAATCAGTAAAAAAATAAGGTATTTTCGGTAGATCGGTCGATGGACTGCCAAATCGGTAGAAGTGGCTTCACTGCTAACATCACTCTTGCCCGTTTATTAATTTTATCATTTTATTCAATTGACATGCGCAGTAACGCTAGAGAGAGTACTCCTGCACGATTACTCTCACAGTTACTGAATAGGAGTCCTGAGGCTACTCTCAAAGTATAATAGCGGTTTGACGTTGAACGAGATCAGAATCAGTCTTCCTTCCTTCACAACAACTTAATATTCTTGGCACTGTTGTGAACATTGAATGTGTTGTTCCTTGACAAAGGCTACAATACAGATGATATATTATAAATGACAATAGGTCTGTTTCAAGAACTGAATTGTTTAGAATTAAGACGTTTTATAAGACGTTCGGAAAAAGCCATAATTTAGACGTATTCATGTGAGAGATTAAAGACGTTATTAAGATGTCTTGAATCCATAATATCCATATAGTAATGTGGGAGCTCAAAGACATCTTTAAGGCCCATATTTATATCTCAGCTGAGTCAGACTTGGTTGAGTTGTCCTTGAACGAAAATCGAAGTTCGGTTACAACTACTCTAAAGTTCTAGGTGGTTCCGTTGTTACTCTGGAATTTAGAGATTATAGTAGCAAATATGTAACTGTTAAAACCCTTTGAGTTCTGATATAATTTTGATTGGCCTAGCCTGTGGCTGATAAGCATGTGAATCATTTTGAAAAAAAAAAAAATATAAATTTTGTCAAAATATTGCATGACGTCTAAAGGCATGATTAGCCTTAGACCATAAATTTTAGCATATCATTAGTTATATTTTCTTCATCTCTTTGCTGCATGACTTGGGGAATATTAGGCGTTATATTATCATCGTCTTACTGCACGTCTGAATCAAATTTCGCTACCATTGTTTGATATTTTACTATCCTTAAAATTAAGATCTGCTATGTCATCGTCCGAGTCTAATAAATATTGTTCTCCTACATGATGGTCTGAGTCTAATACGTATTCTTTCAGTTCTTTCTGGGTCAACAGACGTTTGTTATAATGTTTGTTACAAATTTTGGCCTTTTTGGCTTGAGACATACTGTTACTGGCTATGTGTAGAACAGAAGTAAAAGTTGGAAAGGGTTTTGCCCACATACTTTGATTACTATACGAGGCAAGAGAGAGGTCCGACACGCCCAACATAAGGCGCGGCCATTTTGAACCCTGTGACAGTTTACAGCTAAAGAATCAGATCGCTCACTCTGCGTCGGCCCTTTGGATCTCAATGTTTCAGTTTATACACTGTGCAACTCGGATAATACAATATATGACAACCGCCTATAATAAAACAGCAGTCTTCTGCGTATCCTGAATTTGTATCCCTGGAGTGGATGTTATTTTGGAACTTTCAACTGGTCCGAGTGAGCTAACTGCTCTTTAGCAATAAACTGTGACTGCAAAAATAATATTCACTGACACTGACAGCAGCAAGCAAAATATCAGGTGCGTTTTAATCATCTGCTTCTGCTTCCGGAATTGTCGGTTTAGTCGTTTTAACCTGTCAGATTAAAACAAGAAAACCGACAATTCCGAAGCAGAAGCGGATGATTAAAACGCACCTATTAAAAATATTGCGCCAAGATGTAGGCAACACGTAATAAGGGTTCAAAATGGCGGAGTTTTCTATCTCCTTTTAAAAGGCACTCAGAAAGCTGCGCAGTGCGACCATTCTCCGTATAGTAAAAGAAAATCAAAGTATGTGGTTTTTCCAGTTCTTCCACTTTATACACATAAATTGACAGGTTTGCCACGGATCTCACCGAAGTGGACGCGATACATTGGCATACAAAATTATTTTATAGATGTTAATAACAATTTCGAGTAAATAGTTTAATAAATTGTGAATAGCTGTTGAAATTTTGTAAAATTATGATTTGAATATTATAATACATGTTTAATAATTATTTATAGTCCATAAATACATGCGATTGTCCGGTTCCGCCGATAACAATTTAAAATTACTTATTCTATGAAACGACACTGGCAGGTAAACATTACTGCGAAATTCTCAAAGCCGTCCGACGTGGTTTGACGTTTACCCCCTCTCTACCTACCAAAAGCCTTTCCAACTTTTACTTTCTCTATATGACTACCATAACGCCCAAAGCAAAAGTTCATCCAGCACACAGTTCCGTTACGAGTGCCAATTTAACCAATCGGAATGAACAGAAGTGACAGCTTTAAGGGGCGGAGTTTAAAGCTGCGAAAAATAATGATGATGGAAACAAGTTTTCTAACCTCAATTTTAGATATATGTGTTTTGTTTTGAAATATTATTCTTTTATTTTATGACAGTGACTAGCAGTACATCGGATGTACGCGCTTTATTTGTATATCGGTCTCTTTGACAGAGTAAGTGAGCTGTGTCCAGGCCGTTGGTGTTTATGCCGGTTGGCGTAGCCAGGTATGGATTGAAATTTACTGGTGGCGGCGAAGCCGCCACCCTACGAGAATTCGTTGCTTTATTTTCTTGTTGTCACGGCATTATTATTATTTGTTCATGTATGTGAAATTTGCTTCTAAGGTTTATAAAATACTACAGAAAAATACTTAAGTCTTCCGCTCCATCATCTGAAATTAAGTTATGTTATAATTATGATGTACAAATAATGGGGGATACATCCGATGTACAAATAATTCGTGTACATCCGATGTACTGCTAGTCACGGCGTTACTTTCAGAACGAGAGCGCTTTTATGCCCCGCCTATAATTTGGCGTTCGCGCGTTGTTATTGGCTCTTCTACGCCTCATAGCGGAACTGTCGGCTCGATGTACTCTTGCAACGTTCAAATGCGTCGTGAGCCGCTACGTAAAGTAGCGCATGACACCTTTTGGCGTCATCAGCACTCAATGGGTTAAGTATAGCACAAGTAGAAGTTGGAAAGGCTTTTGCCAGTTCTCCCACTTTATACACGTAAATTGACAGGTTTGCGGCGGATCTCATCGAAGTGGACGCAATACATTGGCGTACAAAATTATTTTATAGATGTTAATAACAATTTCGAGTAAATAGTTTAATAAATTGTGAATAGCTGTTGAAATTTTGTAAAATTATGATTTGAAAATTATAATACATGTTTAATAATTATTTATAGTCCATAAATACATGCGATTGTCCAGTTCCGCCGGTAACAATTTAAAATTACTTATTCTATGAAACCACACTGGCAGGTAACCATTACTGCGAAATTCTCTGGACAAAATCTGGACATAACACGTATTTTTTATAAATAAAAAAAACCGATGGATAATAATATTGATTTTTTTTTTCTAGGACTTACAAATTCGTACACAAAGATTTACGTCTATTAGATGATCAGAAGAAATTTTATGAAGAAAATGGATATATTATCATCAGAAATAATGTACCACATGACGTAATTGATAGACTCTAGTAAGTTTCCAAAGTTATATTTACTCATAAAAAATTCATAATGTAATCGGCCACATGAATTATTCATCTCCTCTTTTTCTCTAGTCAGCACTTTTGCCGATCAAGATCGACAAGTAGACGTTAGGGACCGGTAAACGCTTTTTTTGAGACCTACCAGAAAGTGTATACTTTCTGAACATTTTTTCGTCCAGAAAGTAACGTTTTGCCGATCAATACCGGTACATAGACGTTAGCTTTACCGGTTCCTCTTCTTCATTTTTCCGATCGCTGTTTGATACAGTCTGCCTTGATTTCGTTACTATGGTAACGACGTTCCGATTTATTGCCAAGTGACAGTTGTTGATTTTTAATTTGTTGTTTATGTCAATGTTGTTTTCGCAAATTTAAAAATATGGATTCAGATTTTGAATTATCTGACATACAAAATGAAATTCCAGAAGAAGCAGCAAAAATGTACATAAATATTCAAACATAATGTATTTGTTAACCACTTTATTAAATAAAAGAAATAATTGAGTTTAAATCGAAGTGTCGGTCTTAAAAAAATATTGTACGTCACGCGACCGAAAATTGAGCAGGTCTCTCCAAGCTTCCAAGCTTGTCTCGACCTGCAAAACACTACTTTCCGGTCTTGTAACATAAATTACTATTTCATAATTTGGAAATAATCTTTTCTTTTGTATTTATGAAAATATGTGACAGTATTTTAAAACTTTAGTGCTAGGTTTGTGGACATTTGTGAGGAACGAGTGAAAGATTACCAATGCTATGTTATCAAGGATCCGGTTCTAAGAGAAAAGGGAGCTACTGGTGAAAAAGTTGTAAATAAGGTAATGATAGCTTTGTAGTAACACGCGCGTAATATTAGAGAGTTATTGCAAGTTTACTTAAGGTCAGTCACTGTTAGTGCCGTTTTTATTTTGACATCTGAACATGCGCAGATCACTTACATTCTAGAACTGACTTTAATAAAGATTGTGCCTGTCCTTAATTGTGGATGTTTAAAGGACAGCAGATAGTGACGATTTTATAGTTTTTGGGTGCGCTCGCCAACATTCGTATCAGTTCAAAAATATTTTACATCGTCATTTAAACCTTCTAAAATGATAATTTCTAATGCGTCTTCCATATTATGTACTATTAAAAACAAAAAAGATAACCTCTAATTTAAAATTTTTAAAATGTGTTTAGAAATATGTATAAGGACAAGGTTTGCAATAAGTCTTATTTTAGCATGGGATTTATTTGCCTCTCATTACGTTGTCACTATTAGTGGCTGACGTTATAGAAATTTGCAATATCTCCCTTACCGTACAAATGATGCGCTCTACGCAAAAATTGTCACTTGTTTTAAGAATTAATAAAATTGATTATTATATTTAATCAATATTGAATTGTAATTTAACGTTTTTATTTTTGTAATTCAGTTTCATTAGTTTGTTGTTTAAAAAAATTAAATTCATGCCCAAGCTCAGGTAATTTTTTTTTTGGTATTGTTATTTTTATTTGCACACATATGTTTAATTGTTTTTATTATATTTTCGCAGCCACTTGTAACTATTTGTGTGTGAATAAAATAGTATATTGTTTCACGAGTGACGAAAATGATTTTCGACGAGTAAAACACTATACTTTTTCTACGAACTCTATTATGTCATGTAGGTACCTACTAAAAAAAACAAACGTTAGCAAATGCTTTATTTTGTGTTAGGAATAACAAAAAATTAACCAACAATTAAATATTTCAGAAATATTATTTATTATTTAAATATTGATTTATTGTTATATTTGAACAATTGTTCAAAATTATGGGGGTATCACACTCAAGCTTTTTATTTATTGAGGTAGATGCCGACATATTTGTTCTACTGTTAAATGTCATTTCAGATGATGATGCGCCATAATCGGATGAACTAGTAGTTTCCTTATTTTGTACAGATTGTAAAATTTTGGTTTGTATTTGGTTTTTACTGTTCGTGGATTCATCAACATATCCTTCCGCAACACTACTAGATTTCCAACCACCGTGCTTTTTTAACAGAAGCAAGTCACCTCCTGCATCCACTAATAGCGTTGCGGATGTTCTGCGGAAACAGTGCCCAGTGTAATCTTGAGGATTCGGAAGCGTTAAAAACTGAGAAATTTCGTTAGGAAATTTATAGATTTTATTAATTCCAACAACCTGTCTGCTACACTTTCCATTCTGATAGTTAATAAAGAATCTTGAATTAATTTGATCCATGTTTGCGGTACGTAGGCTCATATATTTTTTAGAAATATCATAAAAGGGTCCAGAAATATGAAAAGAACGCGGAACTTTTGTTTTTGTATTACGGATTTTAACTAACAGAATACTTCCAGTATCCTTTACATCGCTTATTGTTAAATCTTTTAGTTCGTGGCAACGACAAGCGCCAGATAATCCAAAAACTAATGCTACCTACAAATATTAGTAGTTAGGTATTAAGTATTTGTTAAAATAAAAATAATAATTCCATTACCTTTGTTATTAAATATTTATAGTCAGGTGCATTCTTTAGGAAAGTCTTTATGTCTTCAGGAGAAAAAATTTTGGATTTTTGGCTTTCGTCACTAGAGACGAAAGTAAACGTTATGTGATTTTTTCTCACTAGTGACGGAAATCAAGTTTTCGCTGAAAGTATCCTGTGGCGAAACATGTCTTTTGTAAGAGTTCGTAGAAAAAATATTTTCCTACGACCACTTAGGAAAGTGACACATATCACACTATATAGTCCTATGGAAAGTGTCCTATATCACACGCGTATGACTAAGAATTTACTTTCCACCCAAGTGAGAATATGTTACTTTCCGCAGTAGTTGTCAAAAAATGTCAAACGCCTAATTTCTATTTTGATCTATGTAATGTCCATATTAATACTAAAATCGATATGATTGTTAAATTATTGAAATTGTTTTAAATTAGATCCTAGATATTTATCTTTAACAATTATTATTAAAATAATTTTAAAATAACTAAGATTATGTTTGCTCTTTAATTTGGGTAAATACATAACCGATTAGATCATTCAATTGACGTAAGGCCCATTAGCTCAGTTGGTTTAGACGTCGAACTTATCAACTTTGCCATTTTTTGACCGCGTTCAATCTATGGTTCAAATCCTGGCGGAGCCGAATTTTTTTTTTGTTTTTTTTTTATTTTTTATTAGTTTTTTTTGTTTAGAAAATATGAAAATTGAATAAATACGATTATTGTTGATTATTTTTTTAAATACATTTTAATTAATATAGTAATAATAACCTTGGTTTTACATTTTTTTGATATTATTTTGTAAGCTAATTTCTATTTTGATCTATGTAATATCCATATTAATACTAAAATCGATATGATTGTTAAATTATTGAAATTGTTGTAAATTAGATCCTAGATATTTATCTTTAACAATTATTATTAAAATAATTTTAAAATAATGTTTGCTCTTTATTTTGGTTAAATACATAACCGATTAGATCATTCAATTGACACAAGGGCTGTTAGCTCAGCTGGTTAGGACGTCGAACTTATCAATTTTGCCATTTTTCGACCGCGTTCAATCTATGGTTCAAATCCTGTCGGGGCAGAATTTTTTTTTTGTTTTTTTTTATTTTTTTTTATTTTTTTTTTATTTTTTTTAGTTTTTTTTGTTTAGAAAATATGAAAATTGAATAAATACGATTATTGTTGATTATTTTTTTAAATACATTTTAATTATTATAGTAATAATAACCTTGGTTTTACATTTTTTTGATGACATTATTTTGTGGTCGTAGGAAAAATATTGTACATCACTTGTGTGAAAAGTGATTTTCCACACTCGTAATGTAATATACTATATCTGTAACACGCACAAATAATAAGCTAAAATATAGAGTAAAATCCACAAAACATGTTTCTAAAGTAGGCATTGGAAAAATCACGCATTCTTCTTTGCAAATAATAGTTTGGATTGCGTAGTTATTACAGACATGACTCGTATATGTCTTAGTCAGGCATGACCTACTTTAGCAACTTTTTTTGTGGATTACTTTTTATAAATTAACATAAATTACAGCTTCAAGACTTCACTCATGACAAAGTATTAGGTGACTATTGTTTCGAAAAAGGAGTTTTAGATGTTGTTGAAAATATAATTGGTCCTAATATTACTGCAGCTCATTCAATGATTATTAACAAGCCGCCTGATTCTGATCCAAATATTTCTAGTCACCCTCTGCACCAAGTAAGATTATGTTTTTATATTATTTTATATTATATTTATTCTTATATACTTACACTTTATTGCATGGGTTTTTCTTTATATTTTCTGTCAGATTTTATATATGTGGGAGTTTTTGGAAATTATTTTGTCTTAAATTCATAGGAAACGCTCAGAAATTGTTTATTTCCAGAAGCGTAGGTATCCTATTGAAAGTTAGTAAAGTAGGTTGAATTATTCTTTAGGCCTTTTTGTCACATTATACAGTAGGTACTTATTTTTTCCTTTTTAAGTGGAGAGGCAATAATGCCGTCTCTTTTATATCCAAATTTAACATGAGGCGTACATAGTTGCAAATTTTATCCCCTTACATTATAACAAGCCATCGAGAAAAATCATAACAGAAGTTGGCTATGAAATTGAAATTGTTTTGGCTTGGTACTTTAGCTACTTCAGGATATTTATTACTTGATATTTTCATTGAAAACAAAGTTTATTAACTCGAAATTCAACAAAAAAAAAAAACAAAGAAAAATCATTCATTTAATATCGATATTGTAATTAAAATTTATAAAACTAAATCAGAAATTGTTGACAGTGTTGTCCATTTACGTCTAAATACAAACCAACTCTTTGCAGCAATCCAACCAAAAACATTTTGCAACATTTGCAATGAATTGTTGATTTCTTCATACCTACTTTTGTGTTATGTGATTTCTCAGTTCTTCCAGATCATGAATATCTCATTGCCATATCGTGCAATAAGATGTTTAAGAAAATCAGCCATGCATTCTGGAATTGAATACTGCCACTAGCCATTTACCTCCACATCTATAAGGAAGTAACATTCAATATTTTTTGCTTATTGCTCTGTGTTGATTACTATTTTTTAAATTTAATTTTCTTAATAAAATTGTTGACAAAATTTGACACAAACATTCAGTTTCAATTTCAAGGTTAAAATGTAATTCTGTAGTAGTGGCTGAAGTACTTACGACCCAAAACATTTAAATTTCACAGCCATCTCCAATACGTTGTTTCAGTGATGATGTAATTATGGTTCTACTTACAAAATGACAGTAGATTTTTTGAGTGCGTTTTGTTTGTTTTGTTTACCTAAATTATATCATTTTTTTCACTTTTATAAATATATTCCTAAAGTAAGTAGATAACATGCATCAAATATACAATCGTTTGGTTACCAATTACTTACCTTTGAACTATTTTTATGACATGTAAACAATATTTAGAAAAAAACTAAAAACAGTAAAAACGTATATAGTAACTTCGCCAGTGGTCAGCTACTTTGAGGGATCTTTCTATTTTGAATACAGATAATAAATAACAAATATTTAAAAAATAATGCAAGTTTTATGCACGGTTGTTAAGGATACATTATTCTGTGAAGGAAAAAAGCCATGTAGTTTATTTCAAATTTTTTTTATAGTTATTGCAGTTTTTTTGTGGAAAATGAAAATCTTCCTTTATTCAGCCGCTATAAATCTATTGTCATCCTTTAATGTCCCAGTTCTCAGCCATATTTTTTGGAAGTTGCTTAATTTGTGAAAGTTGGATTCTATCTTTCTCCGTTCAGTCTAATGGGACGCCTATCTGTCTCGGTATTCATCTCCAACTGGCTGGCTGGCCAAATTTGTTGGTATATTGTAACTATTGTATTGATAATAATTTCTTTGTAGAGAATATTTTTATTTATTACTTCGACGACGGACTTGAAAGTTTTCTTTCTTCATCTAGTGATTTCCAACATCCTTCTACAAGCCCTTAATACGATCAACATATGGTGCGAGAGGGAGCAGATGTCTATTAACCACCGCAAAACTGAAAAGAAAGCTCTACAAGCTTCGACAACCTACCTTGGCGGAGGAGGTGAAATATCTGGAAATTACCCTAGATAAAAAAACTCACCTGGAACCATTAACAAAGCCAGATTATCCATCTGGACCCTTAGAAGGATATGCGGCAAAGCATGGGGGATCAGTCCTCAACTGATCTATTGGATTTACCAAACAGTGGTAAAAACCATGGTTACTTACGTCTCTGTCGCCTGGTGGGATGTCGGATCTCCCCAGAAACCAGTTGGGTGGCATACTTTCAACGATTGCCTTATTTGGGGCGCACAAATGGGAAAACGACCATCGGTGTCATAGTTTCTCCGTTAGCAGAGAAGATCAAAAGAACTGTTATTGTTTCCTTCTCGTTACCATTCTTAATGTCATAAATATTTTTATATCCTTTTGGAGCTAAGACTTTTCCCGTCTTTGGACACATTGAAAAGCTCGTTTCATCCCCATTATAGATGCGCGAGGAATCGTTTAATATATCCAGATTATTGTTGTCTACTAAGTAGTTTTTTAATTCCGTAAACCATTTTCTGTTACAATACCTCTTCCTTTGGAGACTCCCTCTGTTTCTCTTAATGACAAGTTTGGATGTCTCTTTAAAAATGCAGCATACCATTTCTGACCAGGTCTTTGGTCTCTAAATAGGGTTTTTCTATTTTCTTCTTTTATTATTTGTTCCACTGCGCTCAACAGATCTTCCTTTTTTTGGGGAAATCCACAGTTTACTAGTGAAATAAGCCACTGCTCTAGAGCATCTTCTTGATTTCTAGTGAGTGTGGTACCAGGACCTAATTTTCGTGGTCCTTCCGAAACTCGACCGTGTATTCTGTCTTGCAGTGTGCCGCGAGGTACCCCAAATTCTCTGCTAGCGGCCCTTATACTCAAACTTTCTTGTCGAATCGCTTTTAAAGCATTAGCCAATGCTTCCTCAGGATATTTGTGTATCTCATGCGATTTATAACGACCAATGATAGCAATCTACCATCTACCATCTACCTGAAAAAAAAACCTCTCATGAGGTGTCATTTTTAACGGCGGCTGAGTAAAGGATTATGTGTTCTCCAAGTCAGCTGTCTTGCACCGATAACAGTTAAGGACGGCAGACCATTGGATAACTTTGTGCAACAGGGGAAATAGGAATATAATACCGACTAGAAATGTTCTCTGTATGTCTAGCGTACATAAAGGTCAAAATCGAAAAATAATTGTTAATTCCTTTACTCAGCTGTCCACGCTGACAATTGGATTCTGCAGAAAATGGTAAGCCAATACTCAGCCCCCCAAGAAATTTTATATTCGGCGAACTCTAACCTAAAATTTTTGTGCAATACACATAACTAACTAATCATTGATGATAAATAGAGTTATTTTTTTTAAAAAACTTGCTTGCAATGAGTATTATGTGCTATTTCTTTAAAGAGTGAAACTAAACAAAAATACAGGTTTTACTTACCGATTCTCAGCACCTTGTAACTGGCACACGCGATTCGACCGTGTAGTAAATATTTTGAGGTTAAGAATTAAGTGGCGGGGTGCTAAATGGCGGGAAAAGGTGACTGACAATGGGAGCATGCATTTTTGAACCGAACGGAGCCCTATTGTCTTATTATTCGTTATTTTGTGTTAAGGCGGCTGACAATTGGAGAAGGCTGGGATTAGGCGCATTTACCATATGTTAAATTTATTGATGTTTTTGTTAAAAGTTTGGTTGGAATTAAATGTCAGTGGAACCAAAATGACATCACACTAAACTAACGCATTATTATGGTTTTTCTAGATGGCTCCTATAACCGGATGCCAGACAGGAAAAAATAAATACTGTACTTTAACGTTGATAAATGATAGTAACTACTCACCTGAGAATATCGTTTTTTTTTTTAATTTACCTTACTGATTAACGTTTCATAATTATTAGTATTAATTACTATTAACCTTTGTTAAAGGATTTACATTACTTTCCATTCCGTCCAGCAGATAAGATAGTAGCTTCGTGGACAGCTATGGAACGAACTGATAAACAAAATGGATGCTTATATGTTGTTCCTGGCTCTCACAAAAATGACCTTTATCCACACCAGTATCCTAAGGTAGGAGAAAACTCAAAATATATTATGCCTGGGATGAAGTTGCTTAAAATCAAAATTTTATTTTAAAATTAGCTGATTTGCAGTCTGTTCGCTATACTTACGCGGGTTTCGGATTAAACATTTTATGAGTATTTCCAGGTAAGTACCCGAAAGTTTGACCTGTTCTTTGGGGAAATATCAACTGGTTAAATGAAATGAAACATAATGTACAACTTTTTAATTAAATAATAACGGAGAATCTTTTGTATAATTGAAAGCAGAATTGAACTTCTTCATTAATGGAGTCTAATGTGGCTATTATAAACCTAATAATATCTTTATATTACACTTCGCACAGAAAATATGGTCTATGTATAATAAGAGGGTTATTTAGCTCAAATAAAATATTTTCTAACATAAAAATTTGTTCCATGTAGAGAATTTCAAATAAAAAATAAAAAAATTGAACTTGCCAACAAAAATGAAAATCAGTCATTATCATCCAAAATATCATAATCGCCATCATCATCACTGTCATCACCATTAATTGTTATTATGATTGGACTTATTTCGTTTATTTTGTTTTCACGAGTCCACCAACCTTCTATTAGGTTCTCGCACTTGGATATACAGATCCGCCACACTTCTGGAGTTGCACTTGAAAGTGCTTTTCGCCAAATTTCCCGAACTGCGTCGTCACTATAACCATTACGCCCAATATGGTTGTCATAATATTGTTTTGCTATTCCCCATATATATTCGATGGGATTAAACTGGCAATGATACGATGGCAGACGTAAAACTTGATGACCGTAACTTTCAATAATCTGATCCACAACAAAGGTTTTTGGTTTTGCGCGTATATTTGCCATGCGTAATAATTCTGATTTTAATATATATTGAGGAAATGGTATATGTTCCTTTGTCAACCATTCTTTAATTTTATCAACAGTCCAAGAATTCGTTGGACTTTTGTTTAATACTTCAGAATAGTAAGGTGCATTGTCTAAAATAATTACGCTAGGCTCACTTAAACCTGGGAGAAGTTTTTCATGCAACCATTTTACAAACATTTCTGTGTTCATATTATCGTGATAGTCACTGGATTTTGATTTAGATAAAAATATTAAATCAGCACCTTCTATAAAACCCGATTTCCCTCCTGCATGTAAAATTATGTGTCGCTTCCCTTCTCCATGGACTTTACGTTATCATCTTGCCATATTCTCTTGGTTGCACCCCTAGAAAATATCCATGTTTCGTCTAAATATATAAAATTCTTCTTTAAATTTAGAATATTTTCTTAGAAAGTTAATTCTCTTGTGCACGACAGAACTTCTTTTACAAAGGGCCTTTCTGTTATCCTCCTTTTGAAATTTGAAACCCAAGTTATGTATCACTTGCCATAGACTTGTTGTGCCAATGTCGTCAAATTTTCTATCTATTAATTCCGAGAGAATTGTGTATGTTCCTTGTTGGCCCTCATTCGATAAATGGTATCACGAATTTCAAATGTCTTTCCATCTGGAATATTTTTTGTTTTCAATGATGGGCGAGTTTTGCGGTGATCTTCTTTCGACAGTTCACTATTGTGATTTTGGTTTCACTAATTCCTAGATCATCTCATACGCGTTGTTGTACAGACATTACCGATTTTAAAGGACCGCCATTTTCTTTTTCATCCGTAAAATACTTATGTACACTACAAATTAGAATATCTACATCTAACACACGTCTAGGCATTTTTAAAATTTCCACTAAATTTACAATATACATACAATGTCAACACTTGCAAAGAATCAATTCAACTGCAATATTTGTAACAAATTTAGTACCTACCTACCCTAATGTTATTTTAATTTAAATCTGACCATTAGGGCAATTTGACCTAATTTCTTGGGAAGAGGCTTGTTGGAACTGGTTGTCAATGACTAATTTGCATAATTTTGTTAATCCGAAACCCGCGTAAGTATAGGGAACAGACTTTTTTTGTATGTTTGTTCTGAAGCCCGATTGTATTCTAGTAATAAGTTTATTATGTTCCAATTATGTAACACTACATAAACGACCTTCTCAAGAATTTTTTTGATACAACTTAACATACTAATTGGTCTTAAATGAGCAGCTTTATTTGCGTTCTTTATTTTAGGAACAAGGAACTACCGTAGCAATTTTTAAAGCATTTGGTATTTTTGATATTTCTAAGGACAAATTTATCAAATTTAAAAGTGGCTCTGAGAAATTGGAAAGTTTTTTTAAAATATTAAGGTTAATTTCTTTTATTTTTTATTGCAAAAAGAATATTTTTTAAAGAATCCACCTTGCATAGTTGAAACTTCCCAAGAAAATGTCCTTTGTGTATAATTAATTAATCATATTAGCAATCGATTGGATACTGTCGATGTAAAATTTATTAAAAGCATTTGGTATGACAGAAATATTTTTAATAATCACATTATTTTCTGGGGCGGCTCCACAGCAAGTGGACTACGACAGATAGAAAATTATTAGAAATATAGCCAGAATTAAGTAATTTTATATTATATTAATTTATAGGTTCATAAAATGAAATATAAAGTTTGCTAATGCAGAAGAATGTTATTTCAAAAAATGTTTTTTTTTTTTCGAAAATTGTTTTTGAAAAATTGTAACTCGATTAATTTACTTTTCGAATAAGTGCTTCGACAAATTTTATTTCAAACAATTTTATTATTAGTTCACGAAAATTTTATTTTTAAAAAATTTAGAGATTCGAAAATCTAATTCGAAAATATTACTTTCGAAAAAATATGTATTTAAAAAATTATTTTTGAACAAATAATTTCGAAAAATTTTTTTAGAATCCGTTTTTATCATTTTTTTTATCATTTTTAACATATCTTGCAGGGTCTTAACCACGCTATGTACCATGGGGTGCAAGGAAAGGACCATCTAACCAAAGTTTATGCAGCAATGGATAAAGGTGATACTATATTTTTCCATCCATTGATATTACATGGATCTGGCCCAAATTTCACCAAGGTATGTACATATTTTTTACTTTTAGATAGAAAAATTCGCGATCTTTGATCATATCTGAACTAGACTATTTAATTTGGATATAGGAACTTAATTTATTTTTTTCAAAATTTCATTTTTGTTTCTAATTTTGTAGTTAAGTTATAGTATATTACATTACGATTGTGGAAAGTGACATTTTTTACACGAGTGGGAAATATTGTCGCACAAGGCATAAGCTGAGTGCGACAATCACGCGACTAAAAAAAATAACGTTCACACAAGTGATGTACAATATTTTTTCTAAGACCACAAAATAATTTTATCAAAAATATGTGAAACTAGAAAATCTGGCTTACAACGAGGTTCACAGTTTAAATTAAGATTACATTTTAACTGACTATTGTTCAATCCGCCCTTACAGTTTATAATAATGAATGTAATAATCAATATTAATTTTATTTAGTTCTACCATTAATAGTTATATCCAAATAATAACCTTGTTTTATTTTAGGGTTTTAGGAAAGCAATTTCAGTACATTTTGCAGACTCAAACTGCCATTTTATTGACGTAACCAATACCTCTCAAGAGAATATTAAACGCGAAGTGGAAGCTATAGCAGAAAAAAAATCGGGAATGAAAATTGATTACAAAGTAAGTACCCCCCAGTAACTCTCACAGCTCAGGGCCCACTTAGATCGTAAAATTGATAGAAGATTGCATGAGCTGCATGAATATGGGAAGAAGTAGGGTATCCTAACGGTGTCACAATAAGGCCATCTGAGCTTCAGTGTCGCCATGCGAACCCCAGTGAAGGGAAAGCAGGCTGGACCCCAAGCTCGATTGGGAAGCAGGTCTGCCGAAATTCTTCAGGGGGAAACAGGGGGATGCCTAATTTATTTAAATGTAATTATTGTGAAAAAATCACTCATAAAACTATGTTGTAACCTAGTGGTATTTCTTTATATTAATTATTATTAAGGATTATTGGATCTTAGTACTGATAATTATATGAGTTCCAAATTACATAACTCAGGAGTATAAACTTACGATTTAAATCAAACTTTTTTTAATTAAATGACATATATAAAATTGTTTCTCTGTTCTATATCCAGCTGGTTCCTTAAAACATATTTGTTTTTAAAACGAAAGTTTGAAAATTATTTGAGTCATGGATAAAGTATAATATTCTACTCTCCTATACTCATATAATGGTTATTAACTAGGATCAGTTACTTCATCCGCGTAAATAACAACCTCCATTATATGCTCATTGAAATAATATAGTATTAAATCATTCCTGTTTCTATTAATCTACTTTAATTAACTCAATTTTTCTCTAACTAGTAGTTAAAAATAAATTATTTTTTAGGACGTATGGAAACTAAAAAGCAGATTGATAAGAGGACCACCAGGCAACTTCCAAAAATTAAATAGCCATTTATGAATAAAATAAACAGAAGGCCAGTTTGAGGTTTTATTTTTATAATATATGCATCACCTATATATAATATGTTATTTTATATTAGTTGTATAACGGTTTCATTTATAAATAATTTTATATTTTAATAAAATTCTATTTATGTTTATTTTCAATTATATGAATTCCTGAATCTATAAAAAACGGTAAAAAGATTAAAGTGCAAAAAATAGAGATTTTGGTAACCCTTCGATCACAATATGCAGCCAAGATGCAACTAAGAATAAGCGAACAGGTTAAAATAAGCGGTGGCAGCACCTTACGGAGTTTTAATACAAAAAGGTGGGAATACTTCTCATTTAAATTATAGTTGATATAATAAAAAAACAAAATCGGCAAAATTTTGCAGGTTTAGTACAATTTTGAGGAGAAAACTTTTTTCCAAAAAGTCGATTAAATAGATAAAAAAAAATACTTTTAGAAGTTTTACAAAAAAATCAAGGACTGCCACGGAAACAATTATTACTTCCGAATTACTATCTGCAATTTCATAAATATCGAATAAAAAATAACAAATCTAGAAGTAATCGCAGTTTTGTGTGTGTCCGGTTTCCTCTTAATATGCGAATCCATACCCAGAGCTGTGATAAGTATTTAGCAAATGTACTTCAAGTAACCAGTATTAAGTAATTTAAATTCCAAATTTACTTACAATATTAAGTATAAGTATTTTACGAAAGTACTTGAAATATTAAGTATTTTACTTAAAACAAATAATTCAAGTATAAGTAGCAAGTACATACCTTAAAAATACTTAAAGTAAATTCAATTTACTGAAGTAATTCTAAGTACTGAAAATATGTTAAAAATACTTAAAGTACTTTTAAAGATTCAGTATTTTGAAATACTAATTACTTAAGTCATGTTTTAAGTATATAAATTAAAGATCCCCTCTTGAGTTATCAACTTAAAACTCAACATTTGTATAAATTAATAAAGTACACTACTATTTCGTTAAGACATGACCAATAAAAATGGCCATCCAATATTAAAATAATTGAAATCTTGAGTTTTACTCGGCGTTTTTGTTACATTGTTACTTGTTAGATGATGACATGATGAAATAAATTATATATTTTCCAACAACTTTATAGAACTTTCCATCTAAAAGAGACTTATGGTTTTATTCCTTACTCCAAACTAATCTGGCAACAACTTTTTTTGGGTATCTTGGGGGGTCTAACTTGGGTCATCGTCGTCTGATATTTGTAATTGCTGTGGTGGGAGGTGTTTGTGTGAATGCGTCTTGTTTGTTTTCATTTACGCCGTGACTAGCAGTAGTATTTTATAAACTTCAGAAGCAAATTTCACATACATGAACAAATAGTAATAATGCCGTGACAACAAGAAGACGAAGCAACGATTTTTCGTAGGGTGGCGGCTTCGCCGCCACCAGAAAATTTTAATCCATATCTAGCTACGCCAACCGGCATAAACACCAACGGCCTGAACACAGCTCACCTACTCTGTCAAAAGGAGACCGATGTACAAATAAAACGCGTACGACATGCGCACTACAAATGATTAGACGTCTTGTGTCGCAAAGATTTGATTTGTTTGAGCGTGTTTACTGTCACTATACTGTTTACTATCACTATAATGTCACTATACTGTTTACTGTCCGGGTAATATGAAATGCGAGTCCTAGCTTGTTTGGCGTTGCAGTATTTTTAATAAAATAAATTTGTACTTAAAATAGTTTCAAAAGTACTTTAAGTATTTTCCATTTAAGTACTTAAGTACTGTTAAAAATTACTTAAGTATTTTCAGAAAAACTTTAAGTAGATTCGGAATTTTTAGTACATTTTTCAAGTAACAAGTAATACTTACAACAAAAGCGTTAATTTAAGTACAAGTACTTTTTTTCAAATGTAATAAGTACATTTCCAAAAGTATCGTTAGTTTATAAATACTTAAAGTAAAAAAAATACTGATTATTTATTTTAAGTACGTTTTTGTACTGAGTACCTCAGCTCTGTCCATACCTAAAATAATTTAGAATCTGACAGTCTTCGAACTAGCTACGAATGAGCTTCACAAGTTGCATCGTCTTAAAAGCAATAAAGCTGAATGTCCCGCCATGTCGGTGAAAAACTGGTAATGTCCATCAGCGATGGGTGGCGCTCACGTGTTTAGTACAAAACTGACGTGAAAATTAAAATGACATTCATAGTTAGGCGACATAGTTACTTAGAATTTGATCGTAATATGGAACTATACAGGATGTTCCATCTCAGACGAGCCAACCCGTATATTTCTTATCCCATAGTAATTGGAAAAATTTCCCGAAACACATCGGATGATTTTCTTTTGGGGACATCTTTTAACATATATTTGAGGCTTGAACGAGCAACCCCTTATGAGGGGGCGCTTCAACCCCTTAAAATTGAATAGGGAAGAAGGGTTGAGTGATACTTCATTTGTAAGGTCTTGGAAGCCTCTTTACAACGGTGTATGAAAAAATCACATTCTTAAAAAAATTAATTGTTTTACCATACTTACAATCCAAAAAATCAAAACTGCGTTTTTAAATCAAATGTTCAAATTGTCCTCCATTGACTTTCATACAATAATAATTTCTCTCGAACTAATAAATAAAAAAAAATCAAAACATTTTCTTATCTTGCCTTCATTTTTTGTTCTTAGAACGTGTTTATTTATCACGTTTCCTCGATCATTTCATGTATTAAAAATCAATCTGTTGAGTTACTGCTTTGCTGATTTGCTTACAATTTTAAAAATAAATTATGGTGTACACATTGCAAGAATGTGTTGTACTGGTTAGCCTGTATTGCCAAAATCAAAATGGTGCCCGAGCGGCTGCAATTTAACCGAAACCATCCTGAACGTAGCGTTCGCCATAAGTACGTAATGGAATTGATTTCAAAATTTGTTGAGACGGGTTCAGTAATGGATAAAAAGGGCACCCATTGGAATTGTAAATGATGAAGGAGCAGCTGTGGCGGTATTGGGCCATGTCCAACTTATGCCAAACACGCAATCTGTCCGACAACTTTCTGCAGTTTCCGGTATTGGCCTATGTAACGTTTTCAGAATTTTACATAAACACAAGTTCCATCCGTACAAAATTAAATTATAATGAATTAAATGATGATTTAGATCGAAGGCAAGAGTTTTGCGAAATTATGGCCGAGCGTGTATCAACAATAACCCAAAATGTCTTGTATAACGTTTGCTTTTCTGACAAATGCATTTTTTTCAGTTAATGGAGAGGTTAACCGGCATAACTGTAGAATTTGGAGCGATACAAATCCTCATGTATTTCGAGAAGCTCACACTCAATATCCGGAAAAGCTAAACATTTGGGTAAGAATTTTGGGAGACCACCTAATTGGACCTCTGTTTATTCTTGGTAATTTAAATGGCGAAATTAATCTTGAAAAGCTGGAAAATGCGATTGATCCGTTAATAAATAGAAAAATTAGAAAACGATCCTCTACTAATTGAAAAACAATTGCATTTCCAACAAGACGGAGCTCCTCCTCACTACGCCGCACCAGTTCGCCAATACCTCAATTTAAAAAACCCTGGTCGTTGGATTGGAAGAAGAGGTCCTATGGAGTGGCCTGCTCGCTCTCCTGACCTGAACCCTCTGGACTTCTTCTTATATGGGGACATCTTAGGTCCAAGATTTTTGTGACGAAATTTGTCGTCAAATAACTCCAATTATACTGGATCATGTTAGAAACGGTTTTCAGTCAAGATTGTATTATTGTATGGAAGTCAATGGAGGACAATTTGAACATTTGATTTAAAAACGCAGTTTTGATTTTTTTGATTGTAAGCATGATAAAACAATTAATTTTTCATACACTGTTGTAAAGAGGCTTCCAAGACCTTACAAATGAAGTATCACTCAACCCCTCTTCCCTATTCAATTTTAAGGGGTTGAAGCGCCCCTCATAGGGAGTTGCTCGTTCAAACCTCAAATATACGTCAAAAGATGTCACTCAAAGAAAATCATCCGACGTGTTTCGGGAAAGTTTTCCAATTACTATGGGATAAGAAATACACGGGGTGGCTCGGGGAGCACTCTATATAATTAACCAGAAGGCTACCATAGAACTTCATCTGAGTGGAATGAACATATTTGGAATGCCAGGACAAAGTCGTGCCCATTCTATTTAATAGACTGCGAATAACACAATGTGACCTGGTATTAGTCCATTTAAAATAACGCTAAAAGGTCGAGAAACGCCGCACTTGACGAGACCACTTGTCCCCTACGTATTTTGTGGCGCTGATTACGAAAATAAAGGTTAAAACTGACAGCAATGGTTGGGACACCCCTAAAATTGCAAAAAACACCCATAAATAGGGGTGTTTTTCGACTATACTTGTTGTTTTGCAAACTACCTCATCTCATATGTTTTTTGGGGCACTGATTACGAAAATCGGGGTTAAAACTTGCAGTAATGGTTGAACCACCCCTAAAATTGCAAAAACACCCCTAATTAGGGGTGTTTTTCGACTGTATTTGTTGTTTTGGGTGTCGAGACTGGAAAATTTGTGTGACACCCCCTACATGCCAGAAACACCTCTCCCAACCGGTGGATTTTAGGGGTGGTTCAACCAAGTTTTAACCCCGATTTTCGTAATCGGCGACTCAAAAAACATATAAGATGGCTAAATTCTACACCATGAAGAAATGGCTGCTGTTTTTTAAGACATGTCATAGCAGAGGAAGAGAAATTCTGGAAACTTGATATGTTAATAGAGGAAACAATAGAACCAATTATTATTTCTGTGGGAAGTGAGGAAACTCTTTATCGGGAGAATATGACTTATTTATTTAGGTATGTAACTCTATATTTATATTAATTATAATAAGTTTATATGACGCTAGTAACCGAAATACAAACGAATTTATATTATGGAATCACCCTGAAAATATTTTTTTTAATGTATCATAAATTTGGTTGTGTATATTTATTAAATTTTAAGGAAATGTCCTAACCTAATATCTAGTATACTATTTTTATACAAATAAATGTGAATATTTAATAATGACAGTTTACTATTTTTTATATAAAAGTAATTTCGTGTTTCCTATCACTGAGGTATAGAATTATTGGTTAATCCCTTAGGTTTGCTTATTTACATTTTATGATATATTGTATTCGAGGTTTTTCGGGATGGTCATACTAAAATGTAGTGAATATTAAAATGAGAAGGTGTCAATATTTGTAACAATATCTGAAGTTCTTCAGGGTTCCAATCGTCTTCTACGCCTGGTTCGAGAAACACTAAAATTCGCCTTTCGTTTCTTTGATGCTTTTTTTCGGAAATGGAACCGTACGTCCCATACAGCACACATTATTTCAGAAATATTTCAAACATTTAACATTTCAAGCACAAGTTTCTAAAATATTTCGGAAAAATTTTTGTTAAATATTTCACTGAAAATGTTTCTGAAACATGGTATACATGTTGCACAAAATGTTACTAAACGGGTTATGTTGTAAAAGACCAATAATTAATGAAGAATTTCTGATTTGGGATATGTAGTTATTTCTGTTATTTTATTTTATTGTCCCAGTCCAGCCACCAGCTAGAAACAAGCCTATTCTAAATAATTATAGATTTGAGTTAATTTAAAACCTTATTAATAAAATTATTGTTAATCAAATAATTTGTATAAATCCTTTTTAATTACCTATATTTTGTTTCAGATTAGTGCATTTAAAGGAATTGATGGAAATGAAGCAATTTGCCAGCTTTGAGGCTGTGCCAGTAACAATAACATCAAAGTTATTCAACATTTCCAGTATAAAGTATTAAAGAACATAGTCGATGCACTCTGGTATATAGTGCCAGAATACTGACCTTCATAGGGACCTTAAAGTGGAGATTTGAAAATACAATACACAAATTTGCCAGTAGTAACCAACAAATACTGCTTCATCATGAAAACCTTGAGATTATCCAACAATGCCAATCTAATAAGACTAGATTTTGACCAAATTTAAATATGAGACCACCCCTGAAGTATATCATTTCTAACAAAAGAAGAATCATTGAAATCGGACACCGTGTTAAAGAATTATCGATGAACATACACAAAAAAAAATATTGCGACGAATTGAGAACCTCCTCCTTTTTTGAAGTCGGTTAAAAACAGAGTATAATGATTAGATTATAATAATCGTAAATTTTTCTTTACTTGGAGCATTTATTAAAAAAACCTAGTTGTTTCAAATTAGTGTATTTAAAGGAATTGGTGGAAATGAAGCAATTCACTTCTATATTTTATGAAATATTCTTTAAAACATATTTATTTATTTGTTTAAGAATCAATGTTTGAGTTTTGTGTATTTTAAATAAACATGTATATTTTTAAATGTCTTTTTTTAGTCTAATAATATATTTAAAAAAAAAACTAGAATACATTTCTGAGAAATATTATATTTAGAGGACATTTTTACGTTTCAGGCATATTTCAGCAATGTTTCGTAATATTTATACATAACAAATGTTTCAATGTAACATTGTTGAAATATTTACGAAATGTGTTTGTGCTGTTTTGGTAATAGAGCTACAGTATCTGCTTTATTTATGTCCTAAACTAAACTGCAACGCGGAGGAAACGAGAAACTGACGAATCAATTTGTTTGGAGCTTGATTACTATCCGAAAAGTACATTATTTTACAATGTGCAGGAACCATATTGAATTTATAGGCGGTAGGCGTGGTTAGAGACACCCAACGTCTTATTTATAATAGAATGCAACTTTTCAGTATTATAAATAAGACACCGGAAGCTCTGTGACCACGCCTACCGCCTATACATTCAATCTGGTTTCTGCGAAGACTTTATGAGAAAATCCAGGTGCAACACATTATTTTTCACACTCAAAATTATGAATAAGGGTGAATGTGGGTATAAATAAAAATTAAATTCATTGTGATGATTTATTTCGCAACGTTACAAAAATAATTTTTGGTTTTTCTATTATAATTACATAGCGTTAGATTAGTATATTTCTAGAAAGGACCGCAATTATACGTTCAAATTCATATTTAAACACTATTACTTATAATTCATAAATATCAAGACTTCGAATTCATCGCATTCGAAAGGCAAAAACATTTCTATGCCAATATTAATGTACGATTATTTTAAAATACTATGATTAGAATTCTCAAAAATACAGCATTTATCACAAATTATACAGAACTAGCATACACATGTATATATACAAAATCGTTAATAATATCTATATCAAACATGCCAATTATTTTTGATCAAAGCAAAATACAGGTCTATAGGATGATCCAATTCATAAATATTCGCATTCACAAGCTTTTTTAAATAGTTACCTACGTGTAAAACCTTAAAGATAGAAAATGTAGAGTCTTGATGATGGCGTGATTTTTCAATAACCCTTTGAATTATTACTATAATAATTAGTAAAATTTAAATAAATGAGTTTGCGTTTCCCCAAATTAATAACAATTTAAAAATTAATTAATATTTTCCTGGAAAACATTTATGAAACCGATAGAAAATCATGTAAAAAATATCAGTTTATCAAGATTAAAATATTTAAATACCAGTTCATGGAATATCGCACAAGTCTATTAGACATTCATTACAATGACTTTTCGATATTTATAATAGAGAGATATTGCAAGTTCACTTAAGGTCAGTCACTATTAGGGCCGCTCTTATTTTGACATCCGAGCATGCGCAGGTCGATTAAGCTTTAGAAAATAAAAAAAATAAAATAAATAGTGCTTGTCCTAGAGGCGACTTTCTAGAGTTTGCCATCAAAATCGCCTTAAATTGCCATTTATAATGCCTCTTCCATATTTATATATTATTATAGACAACAACAAAGATAAACTATAATTTAAAGTTAGGTTAGAAATAAGTATAAGGATTCTAATGTCAAAAATTCAGGTATTCAATAAGTTTGATTTAGCATGAAATTTATTTGCCTTTAATTACGTTGGCACTATTAGTGGCTGGCGTTATAGAAATTTGCAATATCTCTTCAACAATTAAGCAATCCAACGTCCTGCCAGAATGGACAAAAATAGCCGAAGCTTGACAATAAGATTTGTTAACCTGACTTTGTAATATTGATACATTCTTAGTAATTAGTAATTTTTGCCATTATTCCGCGTGATCTGATAAAATTATAAATTTAATGAAAATGGACAGTTCTTAGGGCCGATTTCATCGTCGTGTTAAACGGAGATTAAAAAGACATTGTTAATGTAAAAATGTCATTTTAAACTTCGTTTAACACAACGGTGAAATCGTTCCTAAGTGACTTAAGATGTCACTGACCTCAGTGACATTTTAGGGTTACTACTGAATTTACTATATAATGTCACTTTTAGCCAACTGACAACACCAATTTTAGTCACGTGGGATGCCGGTATTGTTGAAGACTGTATAACTTAATTAGACTGTGTATAATTTGAAGTTTACGTCGGTCAAAGATGTATTATTGAGCTCAGTCAAAGTTTACTGGCGCCATAAATGTTAATGAACGTTATTGTAACTGGCTGTATGTGTTTTAATAGGTGCTGATTAGTTGTCTTTGGTAAGAGATCGTATGTTGGTAAAAGATATTTTTTTAGATAGACTGTTCTGAAAAGCCTTCATACAATATGAATAGATAACAATTTGGCAGCAAACCAAAAAAAATATTTTTTTTATAATCAAGGTCTATATATTTCTAAACAGAACTCAAGTGAATCTTCCTTGAACGAAAATCAAATTTCAGTTATAATTCCTCTATATATCAAGGATTTCAGTGATGGAACAAATCCGTATTTCGAAGGTGTAGTGACAAAGCCCGAAAAGTCAAACAAAAAGGGAAAAAATGACTATTATATACCATCGAACACAGTTTTTAGTGCTCTTTCTGCTAAAGTACTCGCTGCGAAATTCATTATCCAAGTATTGTTAACTGATTTTCCGAAAAACCGATACATGAGTAATGTGACCTACCTCACCCAGGTACCTTCATAATTTATTAAAGAAAAGTTGCATTCTTATTAAATTTAAATTCCTTCATTTAACGAAAAATCTCCCAGATAATTAAATCTTATCTACGATACCTACATAATAAATAATACCAATAACCCTGTTCCCAGAAGATATAACCTTCATGTACATGCCCAATAATGAGATAAGATAAAAATTATTCCATGGGAAACCAACTCAAAATCGTCATACAACAGAATCCTTAACAAAGTAATATTCATTAAGGGTCTATTTATACTCCCTTATTATTAGTATTTGCATTAGTATTATGATTAAGGATTTGAACCTTCACAATGTAATGGGTATATTTATACTCGATTTATGATTAGTATTAGCATCAGTGTTGCCAATACCCAAACTTCGCTTCTACGTCTTAACACTGCTACGCCCTGACGCTTCTCCTACCCAACGTTCCTACGTCCCGCCGCTCTACGTGCCGATGCTTCTACGTCCCAATGCTTCCGTTTGAAATACAATATAAAATGTCCAAAATAGAAACAGATGTCCAACGGTCGGCATATTCGATGGTGAGTTAATAACTTAAAAGCAAACCGGACCTCTAGCAAAAGCAAAATTATTTTAAGGATTTTATAATATAAAATTGTATTTATAGGCGCGCCACTGGCAATATTTCGTGATATTATGTGTCTTGACAATATTGAAAGCTTTAAATTTGTGCAACGATAAGGTAGAGACTTCAAGAAAAAAAGGTGGGAAATCATCCCTTTTAAAAACTACTAGATATTAATTAAAACAAAAAGCAGCAAATTTTCATTGATTTGATACAGTATGGCACGTAAATGTATTTTTTTTTAATTCCTTTTAAAAATTGTCAAAATACTTTTTGAAAGTTTACAAAAAATTCAATGTTTCTCAACCCTTAATTTTATTATTAGGTTTGTTCGTAGAGACAGCTTCCATCGGTTGGTGATTCTTTTATGATGCACATGCGTGATTTCCAATAGTTTGGGATTTATTGTCATTTTTATGCTCTGCGAACACATTTTGTAGAGTTATGGATTCGTCTCTATCTATTCTCGTATGTTAGATACAGATTTAGTAAACGGACAAAAAAAAAGAAGAAAATATTTGAATTTTAACGTTGTAATAGTCACAGAATGACCACGTATGAGTTTTGTTTATGAATTGCACCACATTTTATCAATATATTTTACTTGTTTTGAATCCTTACTTCATGTTTTGAAGTTAAAGGCTGATATTTTATCAGGATAATGGATGGTAGGTCTTTGTGGTCTGATGTAATTGCATACTTTATTAAATATTATGTATGTGTATTAATTACACTTCTAAAAAAACAACTAATTAAATCAACAAAAGCACTGACGAATGATAAACACAAATTTCACGCCAAACAAATGTTAAATTGTAGATTATTAAACATATTTCATGTGTGCATGCCCCGGATTTAAAATTCGGAAAATAGTCAGGGATTTTTCCAACCCTTTCCAATCAGATGGAAATCACTTCATTTGCTTCTACGAACGCCAAACTAATAATTGGAAACTATTAGTGATTCTTCTACGAAAGCAAAATATTCAATGCACATGCGCTGTTCAGTTGGAAACGGTTGTGGATCGCTCTACGAACAAACCTATTGGTATTGCCTGAAAATTTCATGATAAATTATAATTCGAGGTATTCGATTTGCTCTTAAATGAAAATGTATCATGGAAATGTATTATTCAATAATAATTATTATTGTGTTACTTATTATTATTATTATTATTCAATAATACTTAGTTATTGTATTATTATGGAATTGATTATTCACTAGCACCTCATTTGGGACGTCCGGATGGACTCGCTACGGGCCACATTGCATTTTAAGTATACCAACATAAGGATTTCATCAATATGGGCTACCGAAATGTCAATACACCATCACTAATAAATAAACAGCTCGGCTGACTGGAGTGAATGAGAATTCAGGTGTCTAGGTTCACGTTTTACACATGTAAGCTTGATTTTACTGCAGGGTTGGAGTGTCTTAGTTAATTATCTCTCAATCGTTGCACCGTAAATAGTTCTGAACACAAGGGGTAATTCGCTGGTACTGATCTGGCACTATTCTAGTAGGACTACACTACATAAACCCCTTAGGTGGGGCTGAAACATAAGGGATATGCATATGTTATTGCAACGATTATATCTTAGCAAGCTCACCTTTTTATGGGTTACTTAAGAAGTTCTTATGCATTAATAAAAATAAACATTATTATACATAAAAAAGAAACGACGAAATAAATAATTATTTAAGACACTGCAATTCTGAGGATGTCTGCTATATATCCTCAAGAATTCTTCAAATGTATATATTTAATGGCAAGTGGCATGTTTATTTGAACGGGATACATGTGAGGTTTTGGTGAGGAATATAATTTCTTATTTTCCAATTGTATAGGCTATTTATTTCAGCATAAAATAAATCAAGTTTAATATATTTTTAATACATTATTTCATTCACAAATTTGCACCAAACTTTGCATCGAATCCTGGATTACTTTTTAAATATGACGTGGGTAATAAAATAATCTTAATAAACAAGAAGATAACTAGAGGAGGAAGAAGGCATATTACTGTAATAATTACTTTGAATTTCAGAAAGAGAAGGGAGGTAATTAAACACATACTTTTTAAAATTAAAGAAGCGACCGGGGGAAGGGCAGTTACAGTAAAGATAAATAAGACAATAGAAAGTTAACGCCACTCGTTACTTTAAGAATACGGCAACCCTATTCCTTACCGTATTTAGACTAAGGTCCAAACAAAAATGGTATACGGTAACGCTGATGGCTGAGCTGAATTCATTAGACGTTTGTTTTAAGCAGTTTAAAGAAGTACATTTGAATTAAAGAGTATTTTATGAAAGTGACATGAGTTGAAAACTCAAGTAATAATCGAATATCTTATTAAAATCATTGTTCTTCTTGCAATAATAAAATATTTAGATGGTTTCTCACAAGAGAAAAATATTTTCCTTCTTCATGTTTATATTACTTTTGATTTCCCATCGATTAGGATCTTTAAACGGATTCTGAGTCAACACTTTTGTCACCAGTACTAAAGTATTTTTCGTTATAAATTTTAGACTAAATTTATTATTCAAATTCATAATTTAAAATTTCATTACCCGCTTGAAAATCAGAATAATTATATTTGATGCAAGAAACACATTCCATCTTCCTATGATCCGAATGACATTTCCGGAATAGTCTGAATAGCCCCATTTATATACAAGTAAGTTACCGTGTTTCAATTATAAGATTTCCGTATTTTCCAAAAATAAGGAAATACCGTATTCTTGTTTAGCAACATTTCTTACTAAAATATTAATGCGCTTGCTTAGCTGTCAAAATAAGGATACCGTATTTGATCAAGACTTTGGCAACTCTTCAGAATTCTTTAATAATGACTAAAGTGAAAACCCAATAAGTACCTATATGATGACAGAAGATTATTTAAGTTATACGGAAGTACCCCTTATTTAAGTTAGCATAGTGCCCTCACAATGTACACCTACTTCACAAATACCTCATTTTATACCTATTGTCTTAATATCAGTATATCTGAAGCAAGCGTCAATTTATAAAAAACACTAAATTGACGAAAAAAAGTAACCTTATTATAATTAAAAGGGGAAATAAAACAAAAAATCTTTGAACGTCAATATCAATTAAATTTTCTTACTTATCGGGTTTTGGCTCTGGATTTAGTACTGTTCATTCCCATGATATAACTGAACTTCGAGTTTCGTTCAAGGACGACTCACCTGTGTTATTTATAAAATATATAGTCCTAATCATTTGTGATGGAAAGAGAAAATAGTTTTAATACAAAATGACTTAAAGAAATGCGAAAGTATCTAATCCAAAGAGACTTTTAAGTGACGCCAATTTTAAACATCGTTAGTTTGGCTAAAAATACTTTAATTTTTTGCGTATATTATCATCGATGTTTTTGGCACATGCGAAAAACGTAACTTGATCCAGTAATTTTCGAAATGCAACAAGATGTCAATTAACTTCAAATTCACTTTGAACCGTAAAAAGGGGATACTTTGGCACTTCGGCATTCTTTGACAGTAAACGGTTCAAAATTTCTCGGGGGACCCTTCAAAATGAGTTGAAGGAGGAGCATACGCGCCCTCCAGGTCATCCGACGGTATTTACATCTGCAGAAGAGCATTTAGTGACAAAGACATTAGTGACAGTGAGTAATTGGAGATTTTCTTTTAACAAAGCCGATATTCGCGAATTAATCCACAAATACTTAGAAAGGAAAGGGCGTGACGTTAAGAAGTTTAAAGACAATGTTCCTGGTCAATATTATCTTGAAAACTTCATAATCCGGAATAATATGAGTGTCCGTTTGGCTGCAAACATAAAGCGAACACGTACGCCGGTAGGGCCGAATCAAATTGGCGAATTTTTTGATATCATTAGAGATAATTTTGCAAGATATTGACCCCTCTTTGGTTTTTAATTATGATGAAACTAATGTTCAAGATGACCCTGGAGCCAAAAAGATCCTTGTTCCAAGGGGAGAGTTCAACAGCATTCCAAGACCTTGATCAGTATAATAGTGTGTGAAAACGCTGTGGAAGATTTATTACCCCCTATGGTGGTGTAAAGAGAAAGTAAAAGTTGAAAAGTCTTTTGGTAGGTAGAGAGGGGGTAAACGTCAAACCACGTCGGGCGGCTCCGAGAATTTCACAGTAATGTTTACCTGCCAGTGTCGTTTCATAGAATAAGTAATTTTAAATTGTTATCGGCGGAACCGGACAATCGCATGTATTTATGGATTATAAATAATTATTAAACATGTATTATAATATTCAAATTATAATTTTACAAAATTTCAACAGCTATTCACAATTTATTAAACTATTTACTCGAAATTGTTATTAAAATCTATAAAATAATTTTGTACGCCAATGTATCGCGTCCACTTCGGTGAGATCCGGTGCCAACCTGTCAATTTATGTGTATAAAGTGGAAGAACTGGCAAAAGCATTTCCAACTTTTACTTCTGTTCTACAAGGCAGGCAATCTATATGAAGGTTGGACAGAAGGTGGTCCTCCTGGGACAGTCTATAGTAACACACCTAGCGGCTGGTTCGATATGGACCAATTTTAAAAGTGGTCTTTCCAAATTTTATTGCTCAAAATTAAAGAAATTGAAAATCCTGAACAAAAAAAAATTGTTGTTAGGGACAATTTAGCCTCTTATTTTTCACCCACTGTCATTGAAGCTTGTGAGGAGAACAATATCTACATTGTCAGTGTTTGCCCCGTTTAAAAAAAAAACGTGGCGTCAGATTCTAGACAAATGGCGCAGTGAAACCAAATCAACTTCCTCCATTCCAAAAGAATATTTTCCTGTCCTTCTAAATCGATTGTGGGTTACAGTCACTGAAAATGTGTCCCAATAATTTAAAATCTGGATTTAAGGCCACATGGCTCTGTCCTTTCAATCCTCAAGAAGTTCTGAAAAAAATTCCAGACATGCAAATACAAGACGATGACGAAAATGCCCAAGCTGCTAGCCTAAATGATAGCTTAATTGATCTGCTTCAAGATCTGAGCGGTTCAAATAAGGAAAAAGTCGCTCGATTGCGTGGAAAGAAAATAGAGCCCGGTAAACAACTTAAGATAGTTGCTCCTCAATCAGGGACCCAGAAAAATATTTCAAACATTAGTGACGATGATAGTGACGACAAACCACTTACAAATTTAGTTGCAGTTTCTACAAAAAAAAAAAGAAAAGAAAGGCCGTTAAAAGTACAGACGCCGTCTGCGTAACTTGCTTCAGAAAGTAAGAGAAATATACAGGAATTGATTGGATTTGTTGCAAGAAATGCAAACAATGGAATTGTGGCTTTTGCAATGAGGCGAGCACGGACAAATTTTATGAATGTGCCTTCTGTACAAACGAAGATTTTGACAGTGATGACTGATACGGATTTTTCTTTGTAATATTTAGTTTTATGTTTCTTATTAAACTTCTTAAGAATTTATGTTCATTTTTGATCAGAAATAATTTTTTAGTTATACTTTTATAATGGTTGGATAAATAAATGAATTCTTAAAAAGAAATGCATTCTAACTTCAATAACTTCGGAACTATGAAAGATATTTGGACCAAACTCAAAGCTGCCTTTTTGTGCCTCCGTCCTTTAGCATATTTGGTGTTAGAGAAGGCTTTCTACAGCCTCTACATTGGCGCAAAAAAGATTTTCCAAAGTAGCCCCAAAAATCTGCCTGCTTTGGCACCCCACAAACTTTTTTCCAACATGCGGCTCATGAAAACGCACCATATTTGGGTGATCTATTGTCACTTGGGCACAATTCACGATGCAATTTTCAGAAGTTTGATTTTCCAATCGGTTTCTGACTTAAGAGTTCCAAAATAGGTCAAAACCTGCCAAAGTAACCCCGTTTTACGGTATATTTTCATTGAATATTTAATTTACTGATAAAACTAATTTTCAACTGCATTAAGACAGTGAATTGAATAGATAATAGATGAATGGCTGGCACCTATTTTATTCTTAAAAGTGAAAAGCAAAACTACTCAGCTTAAAAGGTTATGAATTAAATATTGTTAGTTATAATTCAATATTACCACAATTAATGTTTATGTTTCAACTAATCAACTATTGTGACATCAGATTGTAAAATTTAAGCAGTATAATTATTTATATAGGAATGTAAATACAATTTTTAAAACACACTTCGATATCTACCATTAAAACAATTTAATACTGCTTATTAGAATCAACACATTACACGTTTGAGCACACAAATATTAAAGGCACAGTAGCAGTTAAATATACCTATTATGTAACAAGAAATACTATTATATAATTTTTAACAACAAGAAATATTACTATTATACAGGGTGTCCCATTATTGCGTAATTGCTGGATATATCAATTTGTGTTATAGACACACAAACATGTTTCAATGGTTATATGGATTTGAAAAAGGATATACAGTGTGTTACGCTTTTGCCAGACAAATTTTATTTCAGTTTTAGAGTGGTCTGGTAATACTGTATTGAACCCTATTTTTGTTTAAATATTACAGGGTTGCCATGCATTAGATTTTTGTGAAATTTAAGAATTATGCAGATCCCAAATAAAATCATAATTTAGGTAGGTTAGCAAAAATTTCAAAATACAGACTTATTATAATATGTTTATTAACCCAAAATTACGATGTATTTTATGTATCTACTAGAGCATTATTAATAATAAAAAAGTTTATAACTAGTAGGTAAGCTTCTCGCAGTTTTTCTGTGGGCATAGTGCTCTCCGAAGTAACAATGTACGGCTACTCTACAAATACATGGAGAATTCTATATTATTAAAGTAAGTACTTATATCTACAGAAGTAAGGACCTATATCTACAGATTTTTGAACATTTTTCAGAAAATAAGACAACAGAAAGAGTTTATCTTTATCTCCAAAATGATTCAATAGCTGCTACTATGAAACTAGCTATGACGAAAAAGAAGTTAAAAAAGATAAAGAAGAAGAGTCTGGGGAGATATGTGGCAAAGAAAAAATAAATAAGATGAATTTTTAGAAGAATGGGAACCTTTTGAAGAGTCACCCAATAAAGATTCTCAATTTCCGAAGAAACCTAAAATATCTAATGAGATTTTATCCAAGAATTTTTAAACTTAACTTTTTATAGGTACTAAAAATGTATTATTATTATTATTGGAAATAGTCATAAATATTACTACTAGCTCCCAGACTTAAAATCTGCATGCGCCACTGGTTACAGAGTTTAAAACATCTAGATAATTACACGTAAAACTCAAGGACTGTTACAGAGAAATGTCTTGGTTTGATATAAGAAATGAAAAAAAAAAAAATTAATTAATTGGTGGTACTGCTTTTAAAAAATCCTAACCTCGCGTTTTGACACACCCTATATACAACATATTAAAATTGTTTGTTGATATGAAAACAATCAAATATGTGTAACTACCTACAGAGTGTTTTGTTTTAAAAAGTATAAGTTTGTTCAGCCCCTTGTTTATGGAACACCCTACCCTGTTTATATAACTTTTATATTATTTGTTTTTCGTATTTCCAATAATAAAACGGCTATCGATCAATTACGCACTTATGCGACACCCTGTAAATAGGCTAACATGTTTGTATCGTTAAATAGGTAAATTTATAAAGAATTTTATGTTAACACAATATACAGGGTGTTGTATTTAAAAAACTTTAGAAAATTAAGCCATATTTAAGACGTGTTTTAAAACGCTGTATAAACTGAACCAGTTCTACTAATATTCTTTAGCTTGGTATATCTTATAAGTCTTTATTTTAAACTATTTTGAAATTATTGCTAACTTGCCTAAATTATGATAATTTTATTTGAGATCTGCATCATTCTTAATTTCACAAAAAAATTAATTGCTTGGCAAACCTGTAATATTTTTGAAATATTCTAGGATTGAATACAATGTTACCAAATCATTCAAAAACTGAAATAAAATAAAAGGTGTTCCATTTAAAAAAAAAATACATTTTTATTTACCAGGCAAAAGCATAACATCCTGTATATTCAAAAGTATTTTTAAAACGAGCTTTTTTCAAGTCCATAAAACTTTTATTTGAAACTTGTTTGTGTGTCTATAACACAAGTTGAAATATCGAGCATTAATGGGATACCCTGTATACTTTCGTCTTCATAGTTATATCTTTCAAAAATCATTTTAATCCCAAGAACCATTTTTAAACTTTTAAGTCCTATTAAAAATTCGCTACCACTGTTGTGTATGTAATCTAAACTATTGAAACTCAGTGTCTTATTTATATTACAATGTTTGCCTATTACATTTAATTAACACTTAGATGTATTCGGCGTAACTAAAGATCATATTACTTATTTACCCTATAGTGATGTTAAATGGTACAAAAAATTGTGCTATATTTCTGTTGTTAGAACATTATCTAATAATATAGATACTTCAACTACAAAAAACATATTATGTAATTGACTTTTTTGAGCATATAAAACTGGAACCTAAAAGGACTAAAAATGTTACTTGGGTGAAAAATGAAAATCCATTTTTGAAAAATGCTTTGTTTAACATTAAATGGGATAAATATTACTTGAGTATAATTTTCCATAACTAATTCGAGTAAAAAACATTTACACGACTCTATTTTTTTGGTATAGGATGTGCAACATTATTTAAAAATATATATTTTTTACTTTGTTCCTGTTTTTATTTTCCTCATTTTTTATTAAACATAAATTTTAATTTATATTATAAGTGTAAGATGGACTTAGATTTTTTATAAGTACAGAAGGTAAGTAAAAAAAAATATTAAAATATATTAATAATTTAAATAATGTTTTATTTGTAATATAACAATCGATTGGACATGCTTTTTGGTTAAGTAACAATGCAATAACCGAAAGGACCGAAAAACCGGCTTATAATTAACAAATTCCAATACAAATGAAATATTTTAGATTAATCTTCCTCATAAAACGATTTTAAATAATCGCATATGGCATTAAAACAGTCTTACATTTTCACAAAAATGTTAAGTAGGTATACCATTTTAAAGTAACTAGTCTAAGTACTACGATAACAAAATACAGGCGATTTTATTTACCACAAAGGTTTTTGAAATAATTTTATTAAAAACCAAAATAACTCATACATTCATTCATGTCGCTTGTCGTTCCTCTTAAAACCCCTAAATTTTTTGTTAATATAAATCAGGACAGTATACTTAAAAGGTAAATAATATTTATGAATAGCATAAAGTCTTCCATTTGACAACAAAACTATACAAATTTATAAAAATACAAAGATACAAGATGCGTTATATCAAACCAATCTATAACCAAAGATTATCAAGATTTATAACGTAAAAGTATTGTTGCAAATTTAATCTCTATATAAATGAAGACACAAGTGGATAAAGGTGTCATGTCACAAAAAGATTATTTAAAAAAAAACAAGTTTAAAGTTTTACAATTGCATTACGATATATGGCTCATGGCACCTTCCTATCTGATAAATAGCCGTTATTGATGAAAAATGGAAATCAGGACTATCACAAACAAAAAATATAATACATTTTAAGTACATTAGGTCATAAAAATCATTTTTTAAAAAATGTGACATGATACTTTTATCCACTTGGGTCTTCATTAATGTATTTTATGATGAGTACTATTTATGATATTTTGATGTATCAGAAAAGATCTCAAAATGATTAAATAAGGAACATTTATCTATAAAAATAATTTTATGATATGATATGAGAAAAAATTTAGGAATAACAAAACAAAAATGACAAAACAGGACCTTTCTAAAGCAATCAAACATCCGTGGGAAAAATACCTCACTCCAGATTATTGTATCCAGTTTTATTGGTACTGGCACATTACCAGTTAATTCAGCCCCAAGGCGTGGCTACTATATAGGGTGTTTCTAAATTCATGAGACAAAATTAAGGAGGTGAGGGCTCATATGAAATTAAGATGGGTCTTTTCTATAACAAAATTTACTAAAATTGAGGTTTTATATTTTTCTAAAATTTCAGTAAAGCTTATTTTGGCTAGAGGTGGTTATTTCCAGCATTCATTATGAATCGTATTATATTTTACATCTTTACTGTTTTCCACTCAATTTGTTAAAAAAAATGATAAATTATGGTGTTTATTTTTTTTTTCTCTGCAGCTATTGGTTTTGGGAAAAAAATTTAAGAATAAATTTTTTTTTTAAATAAAACAAGGATTTTAAGTTATAATTTTATTTCATAAAACTTCATCTCGAAAAAAGTTTTGATATGAAATAAAGTAAAGGTTGCTAATTTCACCCTCCTATAATGTAACAGAAATATTGAAAAAATACCCGTGGTTAGTCCTTTACGAGTGCACGAAAATTACAAAATTACAAGTTTCTAGCTTTACTGAAATTTTAGAAGAAAAAAATAAAAACTCAATTTTAGTCACCACCTTTTAAGGGTGATATCTCGGAAAGGGATGGGCTGAGGAAATTTTGTTATAGGAAAGACCCATCTTAATTTCATATGAGCAATCACCTCCTGAATTTTGTCGCATGAATTTAGAAACACCCTGTATGCTGAACAAATAACAATGAATATCTCAAAATAAAATTATTTGTAGTTTCAACTTTCTTGTAGAGTTTATAGAATTTTTATGGCTGTGTCTGTTCAATTAGAAAATGACTATTTTAATAATCTTAGAATTTTTCTAATACATCAAAATATATATACGGTAATTTTTGAGACATTAATGTAGTGTCTAATCTTGGTAATCCTTGGTAACCATGTGAGACACAAGGGAATCTTCTTTTCACTATTCGTTAAGAAGAATAATACTATTATTGTATAAATTTAAGGTATTTTATTATTATTGATACTTTATTTTAAATCAAATAGAACCACGATAGCTTTTACTTCATATAAATGTTGTGGAATCTTTTTAAAACCCAAAAAGATATAGGATATTTTATTTAATTACTAAGTAAATATTTTTTTTAATATTTAGCTGAGACAAATTATTTGTTTTATAACTAAATCATCGGTTTCTAACAAATTATTTTGTCTATTAGCAACCAAAGAATAAGAGCACTTGTTTATTGGAACCATTTCCTTTACACTCGAAAAAAAAAACCTTCATTTATTGTTATAAAATAGTGAATTTTGTACATTACTATTATTACTACCACTACTAAGCCATTAAAATTACGAAATTCTCTCCAAAACAATCATTCTTACATTTAGAAAGACAGCGATAAAATAATTTGAAAATTCATTTTACAGATCTTTTCCTCGTAAATGTTTTGGAAAATGTAAATCACAATGATATATAGGAATTCTCAAAAGTTAAGTAAGTATTCAGCGCAATGTTCACAAATATTATAACTTCTTCAATCCCAGAAATATAATATACTTTCTACTAATTTTATGTCACAATGAAGGAATTAAAATTGTTCTAAGTTTGGTTCTGATGGTATTCCGGTCGTCCAGCTAACTGTAGCAAATAACGATCTGGATGGTCCAGCCAATCGGCAGCGCTCAATTTTACTACACGTTGTTTTTCAGCTTCTTTTTCCTCCCACTTCTTGACTTCTAATTGACGTTCTCTACTCACCTGATCTCCGCAACCCCATACTTCAATACATTCTAAGTAATAGGGGATTTTTTGCCATTCAATCTGAAATAATCCTAATTGTTATTGCAGCTCTCTAATGGAAGACAGTTCTAACATTTTACACCCGGTGTTAGACAAAGACAACAATTAAGTGTAAATGCACCACATACTTTGATTTTCTCTTACTATATGGAGAATGGTCGGTCGCACTGCGCAGCTTTCTGAGTGCCTTTTAAAAGGAGATAGAAAACTCCGCCATTTTGATCCCTTATTACGTGTTGCCTACATCTTGGAGCAATATTTTTAATAGGTGCGTTTTAATCATCCGCTTCTGCTTCGGAATTGTCGGTTTTCTTGTTTTAATCTGACAGGTTAAAACGACTAAACCGACAATTCCGGAAGCAGAAGCGGATGATTAAAACGCACCTGATATTTTGTTTGCTGCTGTCAGTGTCGGTGAATATTATTTTTGGAGTCACAGTTTATTGCTAAAGAATCAGTTAGCTCACTCGGACCAGTTGAAAGTTCCAAAATAACATCCACTCCAGGGATACAAATTTAGGATACGCAGAAGACTGCTGTTTTATTATAGGCGGTTGTCATATATTGTATTATCCGAGTTGCGCAGTGTATAAACTGTAACATTGAGATAAAAAGTGCCGACGCAGAGTGAGCGATCTGATTCTTTAGCTATAAACTATGGCATAGGAATCATAATGGCCGCGCCCTATGTTGGGCGTGTTGGACCTCTCTTTTGCACCGTATAGTAATCAAAGTATGTGAAATGCACTGACAAAGATAAAATAATGCAGTAAGTTTGTAATTTTGTTTACAAATTGACTGTCGTGTCAATGTCAGATTCAATTAGGCATTCCCACGACCTGTCAAATAGTAGGTGCCAGTGGGAACTTCTCGTATATCTAAAGGGGTAGCGACATAGTCTTGCATCTTGGACGCTATTTTTATTCGAAATAGTAGTCGCAAAGCCTGCCAATTTATTAAAAAATGTATAAGCGGGTTTTTTAAAATAATATTTATTGTGTTTGACATAAAATATTAAAATGTAATCCATTATACCAAACCTTCCCACTGGCAATTTATTTGTTTGGAATGCCTAATAAAGGTTTATACGGGGTGTTCCAAACAAGTAGGCCAATCCGTTAACGATAGATTCCTTATGTCAGTGTAAGAAACCTCTATTATTATGTTTTTCGATTGGAGCCATCATGTTCAATATACATCTTAAAATCAATTGAAAGTGCTCTCCAAAAATTACTTAAATTTGCTGGTACAAAAGTAAATTTAATTAGTGAAAATTATACCTAAGCATGGATAAAATATTCTTAATCCGATGATACTTAAAACAACTACAGATCTTTAGTCTATTGTAAGTAATTAGTAAAAATATAATTAAATATATAATTTACTATCAAGTTAAAAGTAATCCAGGAGGAACAAAAAACTTATCTTCTTTTTATGTTAAGAGATATCAGATATCAAGACTGATATTTAATTATTGGCTCTGCCCACTTTAAATTCAAATGGGTTGTCATAAATGTAAAGTCATTCTCTCTGCCGTGGAAAAAAGAAAGAAAATAAAATGTGATTATTGCAAATACAGTTTTTATCAAAGTTGTTCTGAAATAACTAGTACAGAGGTAAGAGTGATGCAATTAACACTAAGAAGACTACTAAAGTAAATATACCAGGAATGTTGTTCAAAGGAAGTTGGATCTGTTGATCAATTAAAAAAATATGGAAAAAAGGTTGCTAAATGAAATGAATAATATATACAAGATAATTTCTGATCAAATACAAAAAACTGTTTCAAATGAGATTAAAAAAATACAGGATACTATTGCAGGAAATCAAAGAAGTAAATTCGCAATTCAACACTAGAATTAAAGCTCATCAGGATAAAATAATAAATAAATTTGTAATAGAATCAAAAAAACATAATGAACCTGTAACATCACTGTATTCGACTGTAGCTTCAAATTCTAATGAAATTATTATTGTGAAGCCGAAGGAAACACAAGAAAACAAAGTCACACAAAAGGATATTAAGGACAACAAAAATGCTTATTACATATACAGTTGAAAACATCAGAAAAGGAAGAAGTGGATCAGTTATAATTAATTGTAAGGATTTAAATAAGGAAAAGATAAAGCAAAAAATTACTACTGACCTTAGTAATAAATATAGAGTCGAGGATGGAACTCCCAAAGTTATAATCAGAGGTGTGGAAGATGAATTTATTGATGGTGAAGATTTTATTATTATAGAAACATTGAAGAACCAAGATTCGTCAATTATTACAGTTCATAATAAATATAAAAGAAATGGCCATTACAACAAAGGAAATATCATTATTTCACTTGAAGTCAAATTAAAGGACATGATCTGTAACCAGGGTAAGCTTGATATTGGGTGGAGTAGATGTGTTGTCCTTGAGTTTTTTTGCTGTTTTACGCTGTTATAAATGTGCTAGATATGGTCACATTGCAGCAAAATGTGAAAACACACATATATGTTACCACTGAGCTACTGCTCATAAAGTTAGTGAATGCCCCGACCCATTAAATAAGAAATGCATCAACTGCTGGGAATACCAAGTTGAAAAAATCGCTGAAAACAAATCGTAGTGCTACTGATCCTGATTGTCCCTGTTATAAGCGTTTTCTGGAAATGGAGATAAGGCAAACTAAACATATTTAGCAGTAAAAACCCTATCTGGAATCTCTAAATAACAGAACTCTCAGTCTGTTTCATCAAAATGCCGAGTCTATTGGAAATTGTTGGAATCCAATAAATATGGTTGCAAGTGAACTGCAAGTGAATTTTGTTTCCATTACTGAACACTGGCAGACGGCGGATAGCTTGACTGCTTTTCATCTAGAAAACTACAATCCTATCACCTCACACTGCCGCAAGGCAAATTGAAATACATCCACTGGTTATGGTGGTGTAGTGCTGTATGTTCGTGATAATCTAAGGCTTGCAGAAAGATGTGACATAAAAGAACTAGGTAAGGAAAATTTGATTCGAGTGTTGTGCTCCGGAAATTAAAATAATGGTCTGTGTTATGTAATATGTACTGTATACAAACCTCCAACAACCGAGATTATTTACTTTATTGAAAAGATGGATCAACTATTAGACAAAGCTTGTCAGGATAATAGAATAGTCTTGGTTGCAGGAGATTTTAATATTGATATGTTAGTGCTGAAATTTTAAAAATAGGATAATGGTAAATAATTTGTAAGATGCGTATAATATGCAAATTAGTATTACTGAATCCACGTGAGTCACGTCTACCTCCAGTACCTGCCTTGATAATATTTATGTACCACAGTTTTTAATGTTTAATGCTAGGGTTGTAAACACAAATATATCTGATCATAAAGCTCAATATATGTCAATAGTTGGAAATAATTGTAGTCCCAAAAGAGAGCATGAATATAAACGTATTTTTAGCAAAAGAACTATGCTAAGTTTAACTCACTATTAGCATGTGAAACGTGGCTTTCAGTTTATGAATCTCGTTCTGTATATCTTCATTAATAATCTTTGTGGACACTATAATGAGGCTTTCCCATTAAAAAAAGATGAATTTGTGCAAAACAATAAAACCCTAGTGGAGGTCTCAAAAAATTAATGAAGCTAAAAATACTCTTAATCTTTTATCGGAAATGTACCTATTAAACCAAATCTCTAAATATCAACTGAACGAATTTAAAACATATTATACAAATCTAATACAGAATGAGAAAAGAAATTTTACAATAATACAATCTTAACATCAGACAATAAAACGAAAATTGCTTAGAATATCGTTAACTCTGAATTGAGCAAAGCTAAAACAAAAAATAATTTTTCTGAAGGTATCAGTATTGAGGGTCAGATAGTCTCTTCACCAACTACAGTTGCTAATTATTTCTTTATCTCAGCAGCTACAAATTTATTAAGAGGTGTGCCCAGTAATGCTAATTTAAATTATGTTGATGACTATCCAAGGTCATTATACATATCGGATGTAACGCCAGAAGAACTAAAGATTATAATCAATCACTTGAAAAATAAACACTCAACAGGTGATGATAACATCAGTAATGTGATCTTAAATAAAACATCGGCATCCATATAATACATCCGCTATGCTATATCCTTAATGAGTCCTTTAAATCTGGTATTTTTTCCAATGCGATTAAAGACTGCTGTTGTAATACCTATTGACAAAAAATGAGATCCTTCCCTAGTAGAAAATTATAGACCAATAAAAGTGAATAAAAAATAAATAAAAATGTATAAAAATGTATAAAAATGAATACAAATGAACAAAAATAAATAAAAATGAACAAAAGTAATTAAAACTGAGTAAAAATAAATAAAAATGTATAAATATGAATAAATATAAAACAAATTAATACAAATGAATGAAAATCAATAAAACTAATAAAAATTAATAAAAAAGGAAGTCATGTATTTTTTTTATATTAATAACATGACTACATGCGAGCAAAGTCGCGAGCAAAGCTGCGGACAACAGCTAGTTTAACGTAATTTTCAATTTTTTTCAATTTTCAAGAAGTATTTTTCAATATACTATTTTCGCACATTCTAGGAAAGCCTAAATATTTTTTTAATATCTACTATGTATTTCAATAACTGAAAGAGAAGTTAGTTTAATAAACTATAAGTACCTTTTCAAATCCACCATCTATACTTATAATAGGAGCACGAGGGTCTTTACCAACCCTAAGTCCATGAGGATATCCTCTAACAGTAAAATTCAAATATAACATTTTTGGTCCTTTTTGTAGTAGCTGAAACCTACAAAAAACCGACTAATTAGTATTGTACTTATTTTGAATTATAATTTGAAATATTAAAATGATGAAAACAGCAACCAAAATATCATTTTTTATGTAATTTTTTTCAAAAAAAGTCAAGGTTTTCTTTTGTAATAAAAAAGAAACTAGTTCTGTGATAGAAACTATAGACCATTTTATTGGTATCAGCTAATCAGGATGTTAGATACGTTATTTAGGTAATGAATTAATTAATTAATCTTTTTTTGTAGAAAAAGCCTCTATTGGTTACGACCTATATTGCTTTGATGCAAACTGACTTTATATAATGAGCTGTTTTTATTTTGAAAGATTACTTAAAAGAACTTAATTTATTTGATTCTAAAACATCTTCCTTAATGAGATGATAATGTTTTGTTAGTTATTATGAAACAATTTTTCAATATACAGATGCAAAATTTCGGAATATAAGTTTTACAATCCATTAATACCAATAATCCGAGATATGATTGACCAGTAGAAAATATAATCAATAATATAACAAATTGAAACCAGTAATCATCAGTAAGCAAACTTATCCTATTTACTTTGGTAATAGTTGAAACACAGCACACTCATCTCCGCCCCAGTAGTGATGAGATTCCCGCCATTCGTTGCACGAAGCGATGCAGAACTTTTGTCCGTCTTGTACTCTGAGTATAACCAGTGTAGGGCCCTTGTAGTTCATAACATGATGAAGGAATCGATTTGAACCCAAGCCCATCTCGTCAGAATCGTAAATGACGCTCCAGTGGGAGGGAATGGCACAAACCAGTTTCGCCAGGAATGACATGCTTGCCAAACCTAAATAAATATAAATCATAGATTACATAAATCATAGTTGTTTATATAAATCAAAGATTATATAAATCAAAGGTTACATAAATCATAGATTATATAATAGAGCTGTAAAAGTAACGAGAAAATCAATACCCGTATGTATTCGTTACTTCGGATCTGACTACCCGTATAAAAATATTCTTTACTCGTTACTTTCGTTACTGTGATACGAATCTACAGAACGCGCATCGTGTGGGCCTCGCACACGTCTATGCAGATGCGGAATTGATGTCGGTAACTAATCGTACGTACGGATTGCTTCGGTTGTTAGGTTTTGGTACTGTCTAACAGATTAGCATCAAGGCCACAGTCGCATTTCGCATCGCTCAACGGGCCATCTCGCATACCGAACCGGTGGTGGTATGTATTATCAAGTATTATTATTGTGCGTTATGCGACGATGCGGATGCGAGTAACGAAATTTAAAATGCAGTAACGAATTCGTATTTCGTATCTGACCGACTACCCGTTACTGAGTAACGAATACATACGGTTTGCCACAGCTCTATTATATAAATCAGAAATTATATAAATCAATCCTAGAATATCATAGATTATATAAATTAATCATAGAATATCACGGATTATATAAATCAGATTAAATAAATCACAGATTAAACAATTCATGATTATATAAATCACAGATTATATAAATCATAAATTATATAAATTATAGATTATATAAATCATAGATTATATAAATCATAGATTATATAAATCATAGATTATATAAATCATAGATTATATAAATCAAAGATTATATAAATCATAGATTATATAAATCATAGATTATATAAATCTTATATAAATCGTGGATTATATAAATTCTAGATTACATAAATCATATAGTTTATTTAAATGAATTATAGAATATATGGATCATAATTTATATAAATAATAGATTAGATTATATACAAATCGTAGATTAGATAAAACATAGATTAGATAAATCATTGATTGAGAGATTATATAAATAATAGATTAGACTGTATACATAAAAAAAAGAGTCCACTGTCTCTAATGCTTTTTTTAACAGCTTAACTGTCTCAAATCTAATTTGTACTTGGCTAAACACCTCTTGATTGACAGTGTTGTGCTAATAAAGAAACCACCACTTTGATGTGTTAAAATCTACACTTTGTTTTTCGAATCCTATGGACTCAGCAACAGCCCAAATACTTAAACAACGGTATATTCAGATCAACAAATTTCACAAGGAATTTAAATTTGGTGCAAGGTCAAATTCCAAAGAAAGCCACGGCTCAATTAAGCAAAGCGTAAACTTTACCATGAATAGCAATAGAGATATGTCATGTGACATAATCGTGTTCCGTTCGACCTTGACGCCCTCACCGATGTCTGCAGAAGGATCAGTCCGGTTTTTTTACTTTCCTATCTGTATACAGATATAAGGAAAGTATAGGAATCATGATTTTTTTCGACCTCGAGTTTTCGACGGATTTTTACGTTTTGAGGTCCCCTGAATCCGTTTTGACTATTTTCGCGATGATGTCTGTGTGTGTGTGTGTGTGTCTGTGTGTCTGTGTGTGTGTGTGTCTGTATAACGCATAACTCATGAACCGATAAACAGAAAAACACCAAATTTTAAACTTAAGCTTTGTTTCAGCGTCCAATGAGCTGATTAGATTTTGGGCAGAGTCGGAACATCTGGGGGGGTACTTTATAGGTGGTCATTTTTATATTTTATGGAATATATCTGTTATTTACGTTTGGAGAAGAAAATTCTTCAAATAAAAGTTACTTCTAATATAATTATCTATAATTTTTGTTATATGCAAAATTTTCCTAAAATGGTCCGTATTCGAGAAATTTGACAAAATGTAAAAAAAATAATTTTTTATAAAAATTGTTTAAATAAAAGTTGTTTGTAATATAATTCTCTATAATTTTTATTCTATACATAATTTCTCTAAAATGGACCGTATTCGAGATATTTGAGAAAATGTGTAAATTTCGAATTTTGAAGAAAACTCAAAAACGGATATAGAAAAAAACATTAAATTTTAAACTTAAGGTTTATTTCGGCCTGACGTGCAATGATTAGATTTTGGACAAAGTCGGAACATCTGGGGGGGTACTTTATGGGAGACCGTTTTTATATTTTATGGAATATATCTGTTATTTATGTTTGGAGAAGAAAATTGTTCAATTAACAGTTACTTCTAATATTATTTTCTATAATTTTTGTTTTATGTCAAAATTTCCTGAAATGGTCCGTATTCGAGAAATTTGACAAAATGTGCAAAATTCTGATTTTTTTTGTTTTTACGTAATAACTAGATAGGAAAGTCATGTGTTGGACACATCAGATTTTTTTTCTAAACACACCTCATATGTTTTGAAAATATCAATTTTAGAACAAAACAAACAATGAGATTGAAATAAAAAATTATTTACAACTGAATTGCGTATATTTTTAAAATGTTTTTCTAATTTTTCATAAATATTGAACTATTATGCATTGTAAAACCCGACGCACCTGGGTCTGCTATTTTTTTATTCTTTTCTTTAAATATTTTGTTGCGTTTTTCAAGGAAATATCAATCGCTTTTTATTTTGCATGTCTTTTGTTCATATGGGGTGTAAATTGTTCAAAGGCAAACTCGAATTCAGGGGGCCGTCCGCAAGTCGGATATTGTTCGGGCTGTTTATCTGGGTATTAGGATACATGAAAGGTGGGTAGCTTAGTTACTCAATCTTTCTTTGTCTAATGCATTGACTAAATGGGAAAATTAAAGTATAAATACGGCGTTCGAAAGTAAGAACAGGGTTAGAATTCTTCACGTCGTTGACAAAAAAAGTGTAAGATTCAATTATCTTTAAGGTGCCTCCGTTCCCTATACTCTTCCAGTATATTGAATGCTTTATCTCGTTAACTACAAGGTGACAGCTTTTTTTGTTATATTTGGAAAACGCAGTAAATGATATCGAGGGAGCAGATAAATTATTTTCTCTATGAAACGACCTCTGTTGCGCTATACACCGTTACCTGTAAGGTGACTTCTTTCGTTATATATTTGTATATCGAGAGGTAGTTATTTGTTACCTATCAGGTGACCAACCAGACGGGCGTTTTAAAAGAGCTTAATTTTTCTCTCTTCTAAGGGTTTTGTAAGATTGCATCTCCGAGTTATTAGATTCTTTGTGACTTGTCTTGGTGAACCGTTGCCTATGCTGACGACGCCGGATAAAGAAATAGGGAATTATTTAGTACCTCTGATCCAACCGTATAAAACTTGTGGAAAACGACCAAAAGTACTGCGATTGTCGTTCTATTTTTGTCGACGATATCTTTTTCTTTGTTGTGAGGTTCTCCGTGCGTAGATTTTAGCGATGATCGTATCTTCTTTTAGACGCTACGATTATCGGTTTTAATCGCGGAAACGCCGTTCTAGAATGTATTTCTAGATCAGCGTTTTCGACGCACATTCCTACCTAGTATTCTTTATATAGTAGTTACGTATACAGCCGGGGAAGGAGAGTTATTACAGCATGGTTTTATTACAGGTATCATTTTGTGATTAATTGTGTGTTTAAAAGGGGAATCATTCTTATTTAGATAAAATTCGATAAGTAATTTTCCTGTACAAATATAATGGAGTTTTACTAACAATAATTTTGTGAAATGTACTTGCAGCATAAAGTGTTCTTCTATTATACATGTTAAGCCATCCTATTTCCTTTAATTTGTGAGAAATAGGCAGTCTTATTGGAATACCGAAAATTAAGCAAAGGCACCTTTTGAATTTTTTTGTTTATATTGGCTGGTTAAGTATTGCCCATACAGGACATCTGCATAATTAAAGATCGAGAGAATTAGACTTTCACATAAAAGCTTTTTGATATCAGAAGATAAGAACTGCCTATTTCCATATATCAATTTGATTGTTGAGTATGCACGCCCAATTAAGTTATTTACATGTTTTTCAAAACGCAAATGAGTATCTAAAACTATCCATATTCATATCTCCCCATATTCTTCGTGATACCGCTGAACTTCACTATATCAGACAATACGTATGCAGGTATTCTATTAGCAGTGTACATGAGAACTATAAGGGGATAACAAATATGCTGTAGTACTGTCATCATACTTTCACCGGTTCATGGGAGCTTAATATCCCTTCGGTTAGAAATGAGACATGGAAAAGGCCACACATGTGTTATGTTAAACTAAACAAACATTATTGTCAACTTCCCGCTATAAGAAATAAGTTTAAATAAAACTATTCTTAATCTATTTTTGTGTTTACTTTTTTGTTCTTCCATTCAGCTACATTGAACTCTAAGCGAAATTTTGGGGTCCTACAAAAATCACTTCATGGGTATCTGCTAGACGTATTTTAGGCCAAGGTTTTAAATATTTGTAAAACTAAGTTAGCACCCGTTTCGTCAGGTTACAATTAATGCAATATTTCAATTTCATGAACTTGTACAATTATTCTATTATTTTAAGGGTACAAGCCAAACTGTCAAAATAGGAATATTATAATTATTTATAAAAACGATAAATATAAAAAAGGCATTTAAAATGTTTATTTTCCTTACCGGTTCCACTGTTACTAGGAGAATGAGCTTTTTGTGGTCTTGAGTAAAAGGCTGGTAATGCACCTGCTAGCAACCAGGACATGCTCATTGTTAACATATGAGGATGTGGTTTAGCCTGTGGAAATGGATTTGCTTCTTCCAAAACAGGGGTTGCTAATTCCAAACCTGAAGTTAAATTCATTAAATACAATGTGAATGTATTCTCTATAATCTTATAAGCATAAACGGTTGTTATAAGAGCAATGTCAATTCTTGCAAGTATGAGATGGAAATGATTACACACATGTAATGTTCTTCAGCAGACGGTATTTAATTTTTATGTAATAGAATGTTAATTATTAAATTTTATATAAAACAGGAAGCAGAAATATGAACATATGATGAATTTCTGAACTGCTTTTAATGTTAAAGAGATTTTTTACATACGGTTGCAAGAATGATTGTTAAAATCTTTCATTAACTAATGGATCCATAACTTTATTGACTCCTTAAATAATCTCCTAAATTGTAAATTTGGCAACGACGCTTTTCCTAATGACAGTATGAAGTAAAATATGACAATTATCTAGATACATCCCTATTAAGAATTGTCTTTGTCGACACAGTGGAGGTGAACAAAAACGATATGTTTTCGCTGAGGAGGGGAAAAGTTTTTCTTTTATAAGTCGATTATGATATATTACTGGTTGTTAGAAAAAGTGTATCTAGGCTGGTTATATCTAAATTTAGCAAGAAAGGCATAGAACTAGTACCTATGTAAGTATCTTCTGACTAGGAAGACAGCGATGAGGTAATAACTGTGATTGAGGTGAGAAACAAAATTCACCATCCATAAACCAGCTGAGTGTTTGTATCACAAGAGACCAAATTAATATTAGTTGGCTAAAAGTAACATTAATAAATACCGTAGTAACCCTAAAACAACGTAACTAACCTATTTGACAGAACTAATAGGTACTTAAGATGTCATAAACTTTACTAAAGATCGGCTAATTTCATCATTAAATTTTCTCTTTTACTATCACGTGTGATATGGATATTGTTGAAGACAAAAAGCAAAATGCGGTTTCAGGTTGGCCTCAAAACAATTCCTTGTATATGCTATTGTCATAATAATATGTAGACCATTTTCAAAATTCTGTGTAAATTTTTTTTCTCAATATCGTGTCTTGAAGTAAATTATTTCTAAATATTTAAATGCTGTAATTTTATATTAAAACATTAGGTAAACATTTTGAAAGGCAATATAACAGCATCTATTGCAACACACGCTTTTCATAGTCCTATTTACATAAGGGTGAGCAATCTCTATAATGATATATAACATTGGTCATATAGCGGCAAATGCGCCCTGTTGCCAGATCTACGACGTTCAATAGCTATCGAGGATCGGAATGCATTTTTAATGGATTAATAGCGTCTAAAAATATTTAACGATCGTTCTTGCCACTAGCTGTGAAAAAATAACGAGGATATTACAAATTAATTGAAAATAATTTTATTAAACATAAAAGATGATTAAAAAATTTCAAATTACTATTTTCTTCTAGAGGTTATAAGGGAAACTTCAGTCTTTTGGAAGAAACATAATTTTGACGAATAATAACCAAAAGACAATAAACTTTCAAGATCAGAGGAGAAATTGAGTTTTCAAGATAATTTAGATATAGACGAGTTGGATAATAAAGATGTTACTATAATAACAATCAAATTGTACAATGTGACACTGAGATGTTTTTTTTTTTAATTTTATTTAGCTAAAAAAATTATTAATTTGGACACCTGCAATTCTAATAATTTAGTTGTTTCTAAAAATATATGGAATATGAAAAATAATTTTTAAATATTAAATGTAACAAGCATAAAATTAACAAATACAATAAACCAAATTATATAATCTTCTAGGAAAGATCTGAACTTTAAGAAATTAATTATTTTTGTGGAACATTTAATAGTTAATCATATAAAACAACTAACAAATAAATATTACTAACTGGATTAATATTTGAATGTAAAAACAATTTTTTTAATAAGGAAGAAATATTTTACATAAAATATTTTCATATTTTGAAAAAAAAAAAATATTCAAGTCTTTCCTAGTTGTAAATTTGCAAATAAAGTAGACGATAAATAAAACACACCTAAGCTTCAATAAGCAACGATACAACACTTATTTTTTGTTTACCTGCATATGGTGCAACTTGACAAGTTTCACCTAGGAAAAGTTAAAAAATGTATATAAAAAATAAAATAAGTACAATTAAATTTTTTAAGAATTCTATGATTATTATGATTAAAAAATGTTTATATTAACCACAATATACAGTGCCCTATGGAAAACTTTATTATTTATTTTTGAGAAAAAAATGTTCTGGATAAAAATTGGTGATATTTAGTTGCATGAAAAAAAAAAGCAACAATTTTTATCAAGAATAATCTTTTCTTAAAAATCAATAAAAAAGTTTTCCATATAGTGTAAAATTTTTGAAATATAATAGTATAAGGAATAAAATAAAAAAAACTTTTTACAATAGAATAAAATAATTTTAGAAAAATACAGAGTGTCCCCAAAATATGGATACAGAAGACTAAATTGTATGTCATTTAGAAATGTAAAATTCTCGAGCACGTATTTTTGGAGAACTTCTTCGCGCATGAACGAGCAGTAACCAGAATAAAGGAGCATAAATGAAAAATACCCAAGAATTCATGTTTGAGGAGTAGTTTAGTATTCAAAAACTTTTACTTTTCGCGGTTTAAAAAATGCTTAATATTCTCCTAATGTTTCATAATAAAATGACACTGTATTAATATTTTGTGTTGCAAATAAATAACATTAAAATAAATTAGTTAAAAAAATTGCAAATACTTAAATAACATAAGTAAAATGATAAGTTTCTCACTACGAAATTATGAAAAAGTGAAAACAAACCAAAGAAAAATTGAAAAAGCTGACCAGAATCGGAATCTGATTGATTTCAAAGTTCGACTGTTGCAGCTGTGTGCTTCAATGGCCCAATTGGTAGAGGCGCCAACGCCGCAACAAATACCAAAATATACATAAGAGGAACTCATTGTTTTTGGGAACACTCTGTATATTCAAACAACAAAACTATATCTTAAAAAAATACAAATACAATTAAAATAATACTTATTCCTAATACTTAAAAATATACTTATAACTATTTATTGATTTTAAAATAGAACTCACCACTAGCTAAATTTGGTTCACATTGCTCCAGGGTTCTATAGGATGTAGCCAATGAATGAACGGCATATCTATGAAGAGGAAGCAATAATCTTGGTATATTAGTCTCAATCCAATGAGAAACAAATTGTACTGATAACTGTTTTTTAGAATGAAAACAACTGTCAACAACTGCTTTTAAAGTCTTGTTACATGAAAGGCACATCTGCGGACCTTCTGAGTAGTGATCCATGCTTATGTGATAAGTACACATGAGTAATGATGTCATGTCTTCAGGAGTAACCATATCAACACTTGTTTCTTCGCTGGGGTTAGCCCACATTTTTACAAGAGTATCTCTGATTACATCATCATCCAATATCTAAAATTTTATAAATACCTACTATAACAGTTGATAAAGTTACTTTGTATACAGTGTGTTGCCAAAAGTGTAAACTGTATTAAAAACTTTTTTTAATAGTTGATTTATCAGAAAATTTTATTCTTGATGAAAGTTGGCGAATGACATTAAACCTAATGTAAACTTTTATTATTTATATACGATTAGAACAAAGGAACTTTGATATAGGTGCTATATATAGACCTCAAGATTTTGACAAAAACACTTTTTTAAACGTTTTAGAAGAAAAGTTAGAAAATATCAATAATCATAAAAACAAAATGTTTATTTTGGGAGACTTTAATATTAATTGTTTAGATAAAAATGATATGTACAAAAAAAACCTTGATTACCTAATTGATTAACTAAATTTTATTAATTTAAATTATAGCATTCCAAATAGAGTGCAGAATAATTCAAGAACTTTAATTTATTATGTTTTGTTAAATGATGGATACTCCGGTAATTTGGCTGTTATTGATTACTGTTTAAGCGATCATAGAATACATATATTGCAAGAAAAACAATGCAATTCAATTAGCAATGAAAAATATTATAAATGTTTTAAGTTAAATAGGTTAGCATGTAGAAGAGATCTTCAAAGTATAATTAACACTGTGTGACAGGATCCAAATGTCTTGAGTGATCAAATAGTGAGAACAGTCCAAAGCAATACCACCTGTAGGACATATAAAGACCGTTTTAGAACTAAAAGTTGTCCATGGTTTAACATTCATTTGCATAACCTAATCAAGCACAGAGATACGTGTTATAAGAGGCATAAGTTATTTCCCAATAGTGCTCTGCTTCACAGTAAATACAAGAACAGTCAAACTATCTTGAAAGCAGCAATATATAATGCAAAAAAACAATATTATCACAATCAGCTAACAAGTGCCCTAGGTAATCCAAGAAAAATATGATCAGTTTTAAACTTGTTAATTCATAATAATAAAATATCAAAGCAACAAAACACAGTGAATAAACTGCAAGTAGAAGATGACTATAGAAGTTCCTAAGAAAATTGCAGATATTCTTAACACCCATTTTACAGAAATAGGTAAAGCCTTAGCAGAAAATATACCAGAGTCTACTTACACGAAACCTACAGTTATAAACCGTCAACAACTACATCAATGGGAGTTAACTATCCCTCAACAAATCAACAAAGTAATTTCAGAGTTAAAATCGAGAAAAGCCAGTGGTGCTAATGGTATCTCTGGGGACTTTATCAAACATTTCAAAAACGAGATGTCGGTTATCTTAAGTAACCTAATAAACTTAACTTTCACTCATGCTTCAATTTCCAATGGACTAAAAGTAGCTAAAGTTTTACCATTATTTAAAGGAGGGTTAAGAACTTCCACTAATAACTACCGACCGATATCTCTATTGAGTTCTATCTCCAAAGTCCTGGAAAAATGTATTAATCAAAGGCTTGTTTCCTATCTTGAAAAAAAGAATTTTTAGTACAAGGGACAGTATGGTTTTTGTAGTGGAAGTAGCACAACGTCGGCAGTCACAGATATCATTGTTTCACTTGATTTAAAGAAGGCGTTTGATACTGTTAATCACTCAGTACTGTTATCTTTTTGGAAGACTATGGAATAACAGGAAATGCATTGTCTTTCTTCAGAGATTATTTCAATGGTCGTACACAGTTTGTAAGTAATGGAAATACCTCAAGTAAAATGGCTGATCTACAATATGGTGTACCCCAGTGGTCAATTCTTGGACCAACGTTATTCCTGATCTATATAAACTCCATAGCTCAGCTACCATTAGCTGGTTATTTGCAACTTTATGCTGACGACACTTGTCTCATCCATTTTGGAAAAGATACATATGAAATAAAATATATTACAGAGCAAGATCTAATTCCAATTCTTGAGTGGTTAAAGTTTTAAAAATTAACTCTGAATACTGAAAAGTCAAATTTTTTAGTGATATCAAAAAAGCCTGAATGGAACTAATTCTAAATAAATATAGACAATGAACAGTTGACTAGGAGAGAATGCATTAAATATTTTGGCTTATACATAGATTCCAAGCTCAACTGGAACATCATATTGCTCAATTATGGTGTAAAAAAATTAGTCCTGCCATTGGAGTATTGGGACATGTTGCCTGCTACCTTTCAGCTGACTTAAGGAAGACTTTGTATCATTCACTAATTTATTCACAATATCATATTTAACTTTTATTTCGAGCAAATATTCCCAAAATAGACTAAAACCCTTGCAAATTCTACAGAATAGAGCAATCAGAAAAGCTTTTCAACTTCCTTTTTATCATCCTACTGATCTTTTGTATCGTCCAAATAATATTCTAGACATTCAGTCCCTCTAAATATCAGACATGCATTTTTATTCATAACTTATCTCTGAATAATATACACTCATCCATACAACTGACTACTTCCTATGATATCTATAGATATAATACTCGGAATAATCGCTGCTTCAGAACCACAGCCGTAAGAACATGCTTTGGTGACCAAAGCATACTATCTAATGGTCTAAGACAATACAATGAGCATCCTAGCACCATAAAGAATATAATAAAAGATCATCTTCATGTTTAAATAGGGTTTAATAGTGTGATATTAAATTACTGTATTTTTTTTTTAACTATTATTATAACTAAGCAGGTACCAAATTCTTCTTCTGTGATATATTATAAAATTTGTACCTTGTAAGACCCACATAGTCTTAAGCTCTCGGTCTAAATATACCAAATTGTATTCTTTTTTATTAATAAACTTGATGGAACCTTAAACTTGTTAAAAATGTTGCACTATATACATGGGAGACAAAAAAAATGAAAGAGGAAAGAAAATGTTTCTTGAAAAACTTGTTTAGAATTAATATGAGAAAACATGAAAACAGCCACTTAGATCAATAGATGGCATTATGCAGAAAGCTACCAACCCACAATATACCCGATTTTGGGTTTGGTGTGGATTTGGGTAACAAAATACATGTTCTGCATTCTGTATGAACCTACCAGCTTTTTTAAATAAAAACTTTACAGCTAATTATCTCAGTTTGTCACTATTCAGAGTTGGTAGCTTTCTGAATAATGCCGTCCAATTTTTTTCTTTCTAACAACAGAAATGAACTTTTACTTATGAAATTAATTTTGACAAATTTATTTAAACACATAGTTTTTAGTAAATATAATTAATATACTTTATGACAAAAAGAAAACTTGAAGAGCTTGGTATAAAATACAAAAGGGTGAATTGGTTGCTATATAAAAAAACTCCAAATTGTCCACATATAACAAACTGCTTCTTTAAAGACAGATATTGAAACTGGTATGGATATAATGTATCCAGCTTTAGGAGTGTGCAGTAAAAGTAGCAAGAAGTAGCAAGAAGACTCAATAGAACTGAGTCTTTTTGAGTTGATTCAGTGATGTTTGCTAAAAGCAGAGTATAATGCAGTTTAGTGTTACCTATACATGTTAATAGTAGTGTAACTAAATAATTAGACTCTAGGTACATTAGTGAGTAAGACCTTAGTTACGAAGTTTTCAACCCTAGATAAGTTAGTTTAGAATCAAATTGTAATAATCATAAATAATGCTTAACTTAAAGTTTTTATTAATAATAACAAATGCCCTTTCTAGGTAAATTTAAAAAACAAATTCATGTTTTGTTGGCTATACTTTTTGCAACACACTGTACTATAATATGAATTTATTCATATTCATTATTTTATTTTGTAGTTAACACATTATTAAAACAATAGTCATAAAGTTTGTCTTAATTTATTTTAAAAGTAGAATGCCAAATACCTTGAAAATATTTAAGATTGTGTTAATTACATTAATTATTACAAACAGGTACAAGGTGGTCCAAAATTATGCTTTTTTTAATATATTATAGATACTTTTTATATACATTAAAGAGTTTTTTTTAATGCAGAAACGATCCTTTGTCAAAAAGGCTTATATTATAGACATACAGTGAGCACCATAAGTCTTACCCCCCCTATCTAACTCATTACTGGAGTCTTGTTAGGAAAATTGCCGAGACAGGTTGATTTTTGATTTCTACAATGTACATTTTTGTATGATTAGTTTACCCTTAATTTCATCCCTTACTGGAGGGGAGCAACCCTTTCGAAAAATTTAAATGGCATGGGGTGGTGAGTGATAGCTCATTTGAAAGGGGGTTTTATTCTCTATTCAACCGTGCAAAAAAATTTGAAATTTGCTTCATTACGTGTTGATTTATTAATGTTTAAAAATAACAAAACCTCACAAAATAGGAAAGCAACTAAACTAACAGTGACCTTCTAATGGCAAAAAGTCTTACTTCACATCCTAACCAAAACCAAAATCATGCAGGGCCGAATTTTAATTCTAAGGATGAGTGCGCTACGTTAATTTCCGTTATTCTGAAACAACAATTAGTCGAGAATGTTTACACGGTTGAATAGAGAATAAAACTCTCTTTCAAATGAGCTATCACTCACCACCCCATGCCATTTAAATTTTTCGAAAGGGTTGCTCCCCTCCAGTAAGGGATGAAATTAAGGGTAAACTATTCATACAAAAATGTACATTGTAGAAAACAAAAATCGACGTGTCTCGGCGATTTTCCTAACAAGACTCCAGTAATGAGTTAGATAGGGGGGGTAAGACTTATGGTGCTCACTGTAGATGTATAGCTTAAGAAGACTTAATTTTCCATTTGTATTTATTCCATATCTTGTACAGAATGGGATCATTTGGAATGTGCCAGTTATTTTTTATGTGTTATGTTGGGGATGGGGTATTAATGCACTGCGACCTAAAAGATTTATTGTGTATTATGTCACTAATGCATCAATAAAATAGTCTCAATTTCTATAACGATCCTTCCAATCCTATCTTGTCAAGAAAGTGTAGGATTTGGAGTGGCTTCAAGTTAGGTAGAACGACCTCTTCTATTTAGTATGCTCCTAAGTAGGGCCTCTTGCATTTGGGAGTGCTACACATTCAGCATATGAATGGAGGTTTCATCCTCCTCCACACAGAATCTGCACTCACTATATTATACTACTCTCTATTTAATAAGGTGTCCTTTGAGACAGTAAGTATTCCTGTTACAATGCATAGCCTCTTCTTGCTCAGGCTGATTTTCTGGTAATAGTCACTCATCTTAGCCTGTCTTAGGTAAAGTTGTAGGCAAGGTATGTACTAACACACACGCTGGCCATGCATGTATGCTAATATGTAAAAATTCAAATATTTGGGAGCATTGTTGCCATGTTGTAATATTTAGAAATACTTGTAATTTCACAACCTAATAAATATGTTCATTTTGCATTGATTTTAATAATTATGTTTGTGGTTTTGTTTGTATAATTTCTAACTAAGTATGTTATGTTGGGTATGAGGTAATATTGCACTGCAACCTAAAAGGTCTATTGTGCCCCCTTCTGTCACTAATGCATCGAAGAAATAGTCTCGAAGCCTATAAAGACACTTCCAATTCTATCTTCTCAAGGAAGTGTAGGATTTGGAGTGACTTCAAGTTAGGTAGATCAATCTCTTCTATTTGGTATACTCCTAAGTATAGTACCCTTGCATTTGGCAGTGCCTACATTCAGTTAGAATATGAATGGAGGTTTGATCCTCCTCCTCCTCACAGAATCTGCACTCACTATCTTCTACTACTCTAAGTTTACTAAGGTGTCCTTTGAGTCAGCCATGCCCAGTAAGGATCTCTGTTACAATGCATAGCCTGTTCTTGCTCAGGCTGATACAGGCTTCCGATGTTTTCTGGTTATATTCACTAGACTGGGCCAAAAAAATAAAACAATTTTTTTTCTTAGTGGAACTATGAAAATATTGTTCATGACGACAAAAAAAATTTTCCTGAAAGTTTGAGCCCTTAATAATATTAAGAGGTGCATCATTGCAGTTATTGATTTTTCAACAGTTGTCGCGTTTTTGCATAAATTTCGGACTTGGTCAATTTTAAAAAAAATTTTCATGTCTTATCCTTGTAGGAAATTAAATTCCCCACAAAAAAGCTCTCTTAGTAAATTTTCGTAAGACGAGTCTATTCTTTGTAATCTTTATATTTAAGTTCATTTTGGAAATCCGCAAAGTGAAAAATTGAAAATATATACCAATGTTTAAGGCTCGATTACAAAGAATAGACTCGACTAACGAAAATTTACTAAGAGAGCTTTTTTGTGGGGAATTTAATTTCCTACAAGGATAAGAGATGAAAAAATTTTTTAAAATTGACAAAGTCCGAAATTTATGCAAAAACGCGACAACTGTTGAAAAATCAATAACTGCAATGCTGCACCTCTTAATATTATTATTAAGGGCTCAAACTTTCAGGAAAAATTTTTTTTGTCGTCATGAACAATATTTTCATAGTTCCGCTAAGAAAAAAATTGTTTTATTTTTTTGGCTCAGTCTAATATTCACCCAGAAGTATTTTAGCCTACTATCATTAAATGTAGAGGTTTAAAATCACCTCCATTTCGGCCATAAGACAGCTTCTCATTGTACCGGTGATGCAAACACAGACTAGTGTATTTGTACTTTTGAGATATTAGCTCTTGTAGGAGCTAAACTACTTATGTTACTCCAAGCTTCAGCCACATAAGTGATGATTGGTATCAGTATTGTTTTATGCATACATCACAGGGTGTTTGGGTTACAGCCACATTTTTTTACCTGCAATGTTTCTGCAAACCATTAGAGCTTTTGTGACCTTATTTACTACTTTCTTCTTATGTATGTTCCAGAGAAGTTTGTTATCCAGGGTTAGGCAGAGATATTTGAGTTCTTTTTTCCATTCTATATATAACTTGTCTAATTTTAGTTTTAAGAATGAGATTTCTTTTCCTTGAAAAGGCTACTAGTATTGTTTTGGTGGGGTTTATATTTTTTATGTAAAAAAATAATTAAAAGTTCTAACAAAAGTTATTTTTTTCATGGCCTAGTTCAGAAACTTTTTCTTTCATGTACACGAGTTAAATGTGTATTAATTACCAAAAATATTTTTCTTAATCAATAATTTTGAACCACCTTGAATTTAGGTATATATTTTGAAATTTTTAAAATATGCAATATAAATCATTTTGTAAAGAATAATTATTTCCACACTTAATATTTTTCATTGCGGAAATTTTTTTTATAATAGTAATATTGATTTTTGGCTCTTTTCATTTGTGGTGATTAAAGAAAGCTTGGTCAGGCAAAAATGTACAGTGAAATTGTAACTTTGAGAATAACATTTTTTCAGCATTTGTACTTTGTTTAAAAAATTAAAAAATAATTCTTTACTTAAGGTTTCTTAGTAATTTTCTAAAATTGACTAAAAAACATGTTTTCATAAAATGTTGTTTATTGAAATGCAATCAGTAAGAAATGTGAAATAGTGCAAATATGCATCATGAAAACCACATATTTCATTAAATTCATTGAATGAAAAAATGTACTATCTCCACAGTTTGAATTCCATATTCATATTTTAGCCTTTTAATAAATTAACGGTTTTAGTAAAAACTTACACCTAAGTATATTTCACATTGATGTTTAAAGGCATTCAATCCAATGTGTTTGTTCTTCGACTTGCTGTGTTTAAGAAAATGATTGAACAATTTTTCTCCCAGTACTGGATACCTTGGAAATAAAAATCTCTGGAAAAAATAAATGCAACAGTTAATCATATTAATAAAATGAGAAATAAGAAAACTTACACTGAAAACATCTTTAGTAATACCATTGACACTTTCCAGTTTTTGCGATTTTTCAGTTAAAATCTGTAAAAAAGAATCATTGTTTGTCCTTGAGCAAATTATCACAGGAAAATTTACATAATAGGTACATAATTTTAATGAAATGTGACAGTCATATAATAATGTACAATTTCCTAATTCTTGTGATAAGATATTATTTAAGTACGTCACCTTAGCCAATTTTTCTACAGGTAACATTTGAGTAGGTTTTTCTTGAATGTCTGCACCTGAACTGGTCCTCGTAATGCTTTTCCTTGAGCCATTGTGGGAACTGGCAATAGAATTAGGAGTAGCTGTTCCAGACTTTGATCCATGACCATGTTGGTTTCCCATTTTTAACAGTTTTTAAATTTTCAAAACCACATTCTTTAATCACAACACAAACTATGAGCTACTGGTTTAAAAAACAGTCAGATTGTCTGACGTCTGTAAAAATAATAAAAAACTGTGGAATGAATGACACTAATGACAGTCATGACAGACACATGACAATAACATTGACAGAAAATAGCACTAGACCAAAGAAGTTGTCTACTTCATTGCACAAGACCACTGACGTTCAAATCTAATGTAAAATTTTTCTTTTAACTATTTGATTAGGTTTTATTTGTGCGACCGAATCAAGAAGAGAATTTACACAAGTTATCCATAATATGCAACTAACCCTTGCTCGAAGAACTAACCATACAAGAAAGTAATATTGGTTGCATAGATGTCAGTAATTTTTTACTAAAACAAAATTTTATAAATAATCTGCTCAAAATTAGAAAAAATAATGTATGTAACACGTTAGAAAATTTGTTTAACTCGTTAATGTTTCTGAACCTCGCTCTTCGAGCATATATTACTAGAGCCATCGTCCAAATGGACTTTGTTTTGGTACAGGGGGATAAAATAGTGTCAAGTATTCCCATTGGTCCGTTTCGTTTTGCTTGGCATGTCAAATCATTCTAAATTGTCAGAACTGTCATTTGATTTTTGATTTTCATTAATTTCTAGCTTATTTTTGTAGTTTATAAGTGATTTTTTGTATTTTATTACTTTAGTGATACAAATTTTAATAATGGTGAGAGTTTGTGTAAGTTTTAAATAGAAATACGAAAACGCATCGTCAAGGTCATTTCACAAGTAAGTAACCATTAGCGCATAGATTACTAATCATTAGCGTGTCTCTACCAATTTTTTAAAAGAAATATAAGTACCTACCTACATTTTATGCAAAAGGCCGTTAAACATGAATTTAAAATAAATGGTAAATTTAGTGAATTAAATTTAAAGAACTTGTATTATGTATGAGGAATATATTGTTTTAGATTTTGGACACTACTAAAAAGTTTAAAAAAATTAATCATATTTTATCAATATAAACAAACTTTTCGTTTTTAACTCATTTTATCATGATAATGTTGAAGATGTTAAATCAGTAATTTTTGTTTTTTGTAGGTTTCCAACTAATCCTGCCGAAAAACGCATTTAGTGAAACATATTGAAGCTTACTCCAGAAAACATTTCAAATAGTGATGTTTTATGATCCAATTATTTTTCTGGACATATGTTTATGTCAAAGACTGGATGCGGAGGAAGAACTAAATTAATTCCAGGAGCATTTCCATTAGTACTTACCGAGGCCCCAGAAGAAGATGAATATAAAAGGCAAAGAACCCTGCACTTTTCTTATGGGTTAATCGTTCAAAATTTTTAATTTTTCATGAAGCCTCTGTTGCAGAAAAAGAAAATGCAGAATTAGAAAGCATATAAGTAATTAAGTACTTTTTAATACAACAAATTTTATTTTCCAATAGGTACTTACATACCATGGGTACTTACCACATACTTTGATTTTCTCTTACATACGGAGAATGGTCGCACTACGCAGCTTTCTTAGTGCCTTTTAAACGGAGAATTGTCGGTTTTCTTGTTTTAATCTGACAGGTTAAAACGACTAAACCGACAATTCCGGAAGCAGAAGCGGATGATTAAAACGCACCTGATATTTTGCTTGCTGCTGTCAGTGTCAGTGAATTTTTGGAGTCACAGTTTATTGCTAAAGAATCAGTTAGCTCACTCGGACCAGTTGAAAGTTCCTAAATAACATCCACTCCAGGGATACAAATTCAGGATGCGCAGAAGACTGCTGTTTTATTATAGGCGGTTGTCATATATTGTATTATCCGAGTTGCGCAGTGTATAAACTGGAACATTGAGATCAAAAGTGCCGACGCAGAGTGAGCGAACTGATTCTTTAGCTATAAATTGTGGTAAAGGCATCAAAATGGCCGCACTCTATGTTGGGCGTGTCGGACCTCTTTCTTGCACCGTATAGTAATCAAAGTATGTGGTACTTACCTATTACTAACTATATTTTTTATAAACAATAAAAATTGACAATATTTTTTTTTAATAAATATACCTATGTTCTTTAATTAAGTAGACTGCTAGTTGTTAAGAAATGAGCAAAGCCTAATGTGAGTTTTTCAATAAAAAAGTCATTTTAAGCTTCCTTTATTTGTACTCCTATTTATTAAGAAATATTCAAAGCTTAAGACAGTTTTCCAATAAAAATTAAGCTTCACTTATTTGTTAACGACTGGCAATGCAAATGTACCTAAAGTATTAGCTTGATTTCTATTTGCAATATATCGTTTAGGACCGATTCCACCGTTGTGTTAAACGAAGTTTAAAATGACATTTTTACATTACCAATATCACTTTAATCTCCGTTTAACAAAACGGTGGAATCGGCTCTTAGTAATCTATTGAACATTGTTTACGAACAATATTTTTATATTTAATAAATTATTGGGAAAAATTCTTTTAATGTAATTCTCGTACACGTGTGTTAATAGGTATTTTCCTTTGCATCGACAGTGTAGCACTGAGCTACGTCACTTCTGAAAATATTGTTCCATCCATACAATTTGTATAAATGGAACGATATTTTCAGAAGTGGTGTAGCTCAGAGCTACACTTTCGATGCAAAGGAAAAGACCTATAGATATCATAAATATTTTTATAATAAACCTGCTATTTATTTATACGTACTGGCTAGCCGATCGCCGGCGGTAGCTGAATTTAATAAAACGAAAACCGTCTTCCGGCGGCATGGTCTTCTCACTATAAGAAAGCCGCCGAAAATCTAAACTGATTTGTTGATGAGGGAGGCAGGCTATCAGAGTATTGATAAGGCCGCCGGACGACGGTCTACTGTATTTGAAACATTAAATGCCGCCGGAAAAAACTCGCGTATCGGGGACAACATTAATAATTTGTAATTGCTGTGGTATGAGGTGTTTGTGCGAATGCGTCTTGTTTGTTTTCGTTTACGCCGTGACTAGCAGTAGTATTTTATAAACCTTAGAAGTAAATTTCACATACATGAACAAATAATAATAATGCCGTGACAACAAGAAGACGAGGTAACGACTTCTCGTAGGATGGCGGCTTCACCGCCACCATAAAATTTCAATCTATACCTGGCTACGCCGACCGGCATAAACACCAACGGCCTGGACACAGCTCATCTACTCTGTCAAAAGGAGACCGATGTACAAATAAAACGCGAACGACATATGATCATTTGCCACAAAAATGTAGACGATTTTACAAGTATTTTTTCTTACCACAAGCATTCAATGTTTTAAATACAGTAGACCGTCGTCCGGCAGCATTTTTCAATTCACTGCTAACATGCCGCCCTGATCAACAAATCAGTTTAGATTTGCGGCGGCTTTCCTGTATGAAGAAGACCATGCCGCCGGAAGACGGTTTTCTTTTCAACAAATGCAAGCACCGCCGCCGGTCGGTTAGCCATTATGTTATTTATATTTTTGATTTTTAAATATAAGCTCTTTATCTTTTTTATTGCCTATTATTTCAACCTTCATTTTTTCATTATACACTTTCTGATGTTTGAATTAAAAAAAAATCTGATGTGTCCAACATTAATAATAATAATAATAAATAATAATAATTTACCTACTTAAATATTGCAAGTTTATAAAATATGTGCATAATTTAAAGGATTTTAAAGGTATATATCAAATTTATTATTTATATTAATTGCAAACCCCGTAAAAATGATGCGACACTGAAAATAGTTACCTATTTCCCCTCATAACCCAAACAAACGCTGTTGAATGCGGACTCTATGAAATATATATTATGCTCGAAGACCTCGCTTTACTCACCTCGCAAATATTCAATAGTTTCATAAAATAGGGAATTTCGTAATTGGTTGCATAAGTAGCTATTTCGTAACAAGTTGCATAATGTTCAACTTTATGTAAGTGGTTACAGTGGTTACATAAAGCAGATCATTTTGACACTTGCTGCGATTACAAAAAATTACAATTTATATACCAAAATTTAAAAAAAGTATAAAAATTTATAAAAACTAGTTCTTCTGACTCTTTGAAGTGGAAGAAAACCATGAAACAAAATGTTAGTCAAAGGAAACTGGACACTATTAATCGCATAGATTTTGAATTTCTACTGAATTTGGTTTAGCTTGAATAATATATATTCTGAAGCACCTGTAGACCATCATGCTACTTCCGTTGGTCTTCAGGAGCTTTGTATGTTGGTGTGTGCTTTTGAAATGTATAATTTTATTTGCCAAACAATGCTGTTGTGTATTATGTACTAAAAAATTGAATTTCTAGTCTACTTATAAAAGGTCTTTGACGACAAAAGATAAAAATGTCAAGCCAAATGTCAAATATTGTTTGACTTTTGACACTGACAACAAAAATAAATATCGATAATCTTCAAATGAACATTTTTTTCAAAATATTTGCATTTACTAATGTCAGGTTACAAACGAGTTAGTTTTTATGAGCTATGTAGATTATGTGCTTCAAACACTCAAAAAGAAAAGACTCATATTTTCCAAGAAGAAGGAAGAAAAATCCAACTTCAAAACAAGATAGAAGTTTGCCTAGCTTTAACTGTAAGGAAGTCCTAATTTCTAGAGAGAATCTTTTCTAAAAACCTATATATGCTTTTAGGTCAATGAAAATGATTTTTTGCCAAAAGTTGTATGTTCAAAATGTTTGCGTTCCCTTGAAACCTGTTATGGATTCAGACAAGAATGTGTCCGCTCTGAATCTATGCTTTCCACTTATTTTAAGAATTTTAGATATACAGAGGATTTCAAAAAATCTGGGAAAGTATATATTAAAGACATAAAAAGTGGTACAGTATTAAGTGCTGAACCTACTACCAGTGGAGGAGTCAATACAGCACAGCAGACAGTTTCAGTGCCACAAAATGTTATCATTAACAAGAATCATCAGAATGTTGAACAAGTACCTTTTTACACCTTACAACTTCCAACTATTGTTACAAACCCCAATATTGTTAGTAAACCACAAAAATCCGCCGAAAATTCAAAATTATCCCAAAATCAATTTGCCTATAATCTGAATTTAATAAACACCTCAAATATTAAAGGCAATCTTCCAAAAGCTGAAATTGTTAGTAATGTTGTAGTAAATTCAAATGGGGAAGTTATAAATATAGCACACATGGGAGATTTTGAAACAATTCTAAACCAAGGAAATGCTTTAAAAACTAAAAATAAATCTGCAAAAAATAAACATGTAAATAATGAAGAAAATAGTATTGTTCAAATCGATTTAACTGAATCAGATAATTCTGAATATGACTTAGAAAGCAATAGTACTAAATTTAATAAATTGCCCCATATAAGAAGCACTCAAAATCATAAGTTTGCTTACTCTTTAAAAACAGATGAGAAACCACAAAACCAAACAGTAATTTTCCCCATTTCAGAATATAGTCAAAATTTTAATAACTTTAATTCCAGTAATGTAGTTTATACCCAACCAAATCTAAATTTTGTCAGTAGTACTTCAGCAAATGTAATAGCCAACACTGCCTCCACTGTAGAAAGCTCAGCTTTAAATGTTATAAATCAGAATTTGCAGGAAATAAATCAACCTGCTTATACAAATGTAATATCTGGAAATTTACAGACTGAATCAGAAATATGTAAAAACAACACTGACATTACTAAAACAGAAATAGAACAAAATATTAATAACAATTTAATAGGTAGTTCAAATAATAATACTCAGAAAACACATGTGTGTGAGGTATGCCAGAGGGCATTTAAGAGAAGAGAGCATCTTTATCAGCACGTTAAGCTTCATACAGGGTTTAGACCTTATATTTGTGAGCATTGCAATAAAGCTTTTATGAGAAAGGAGCATCTATTACGACACAGTACATTACACTCTGGTCAGAAAAATTTTACATGTCAAATATGCAATAAAAGCTTCTCTAGAAATGATAATCTAATTAAACATAGAAAAACTCATAACAAACAGGCTAGTTATACATGTGAATTATGTCATAAACAGTTTGTTATGAAACACTATTACAATGCCCATAAGTTAACTCATGATAAATTTGTATCTACTGTTTGGGGGCTTCTGAAGACATAATAATTATCTTAGACTGCATAATTTATTAGAGTCTGTATTACTTATTTATTTTTTATTTATTTTGTGTTCGTTATTTTGTTATTTAATTATTATAATTAGTTCTACTAACTGGTGAAAAATTAATATTCTCATAAAAATAATTAAAATTATAATTATCTGTTTACTGTCAAGCAGCTGGGTTGTTTAGATGTTCCTACGACGATAAACTACTAATACATTCATTCATAATTAAGCCCTTTTTTATTGCAATCATTCAAATTGTGTTTAATATTATGCAGACAGAGCTATTGCATTGGCTGCCACATTAGAAAAAAGGAGACATCTGCTAATTTGAGTGGGGGTGGTTTGTGCAAGTATGTTTATCTGAGGAGCAAGCTTGCTTATCTGAGGAGCAAGCATGCGTTTTATGAATGAATCAGTATTTACGTCTACTACGCTTGCTTTACACTGCTGTCACACTTCAAAATTAATTGTGTACTTTCCTGAAAAACACCAATATTATTGTTAAGAACAGGCGCCATAGTCAATGAAGCTGCTCTTTAATTTAGTGACAAAAATTATTCTAAATTACTACATGACAGTTAAAACTTAATATACTATAAAACTATAATGAATAAAATTATTTCTTCCTTCTTTGAATTCTTTATCCACTCTCACCAGAACTGGTTTATGTTCTAGGCTGAGACTGTATGTTTCTGGAGGGAGACCATTCCACTTTTCTTTATCTAATTTCTTCAAGTGATCTCTCAAGGTTCTTAATGTGCTGGCCTGGAAGATGTTATCACAGGTGTAATATCTGCTGGTCCACTTGTACTCATTTTTTTCTAGGGTTGGTGGTATTTTGGTGACTCTCCCTTCTACCTTTTCCAGCCGTTCAATGCCTTTAACAAAGTATGGATCCCAAATGGTCTGTGCAAATTCTATCTTTGGTCTCATGTAAGTCGTGTACAGTTTTAGGATCATCTATTGCAAATTTCACTTTTTCTGTGGCAAATTATATATTTACTGAGCCATTCTCAACTCTTTCTTTTCTTTTCACATAGTAAAATTTCTTTTCCCAACTTTTTAAGAGGTTATGTTCAAAATCTTTTCTATTGTAGATACAGCCAATACATTTTTAATTTTATTGTTCTGATTTCTACATGCAGCATAATCTTTCTCAGCTCTTGTTCACCTATGCCATAGGTTCCGTTTTTTATTAATTTCTTTGAAGTGAGTTCGATTGATCCAGGGTTTTTCATGGTTTTTATCTATTACTTCTAGTGTAATATTGTCATTTATTACTTTGTGCAGTATGTTTGTTAAAGTTTTGTATTAGCAGCATCTTGCAAATGTGCACTATGTTGAGCTATCTCACTATTGATTAATGTATAATCTGCTTAAGGTTCCATCAAGTTTAATAATAAAAAAAAGAATACAATACAAAAGATCAGTAGGATGACAAAAAGGAAGTTGAAAAGCTTTTCTGATTGCTCTATTCTGTAGAATTTGCAAGGGTTTTTGTCTATTTTGGGAAGTTTTGCTACAAATAAGACTTAAATATGATAGATTTGAATGAATTAGTGAATGATACAAGCTTCCTTATGTCAGCTGAAAGGTAACAGGCAACACGTCCCAATACTCCAATGGCAGGACTAATTTTTTTACACAATTTAGCAATATGATGTTCACAGTTGAGCTTGGAATCTATGTATAAGCCAAGATATTTAATGCATTCTGTCCTAGTCAACTGTTCATGGTCTATATTTATTTGGAATTGGTTCCATTCAGGCTTTTTTGATATCACTAAAAAACTTGACTTTTCAGAATTCAGAGTTAATTTATGAAACTTTAATCACTCAAGAATTTCGATTAGATCATGCTTTATAATATACTTTATTTCATCTGTATCTTTTCCAAAATAGATGAGACAAGCGTCGTCAGCATAAAGTTACAAATAACCAGCTAATGGTAGCTGAGCTATGGAGTTTATATAGATCAGGAATAACGTTGGTCCAAGAATTGACCCCTGGGGTACACTATATTGTAGATCAACCATTTTACTTGAGGTATTTCCATTACTTACAAACTGTGTACGACCATTGAAATAATCTCTGAAGAAAGGCAATGCATTTCCTGTTATTCCATAGTCTTCCAAAATAGATAACAGTACTGAGTGATTAACAGTATCAAACGCCTTCTTTAAATCAAGTGAAACAATGATACATGCATTGCCTTTATCCACGTAATGTCTGATGTTGGTAATCATATCTGTGACTGCCGACGTTGTGCTTCTGATGCTTTCCTGAAGTTTTTCTTTTTAACACTATATGTTGATTCAGTTTGGATGTTTTTTTTTTTTTTTCGATTCATGGCAGTCTCAGTTTGTTTTTTAATTTCTTTTAATTTCTTATTCATGTGTATTCTGTGCAGGCTTTGTTACTGTTTTCCAGCGTTACTTCAGGAACGGCACTGTTAATTAGAACCCAACAGTGAATGGTCGAGTGGGGAATCCTACGTATGCTTTAGAATTAATATTTAATCAGTTTGGATGTTAAATTTTGCTACTGTTTTAATGAATACATGATCACTCAAACCAATAGGCTATTCAGAGTTAATGGATGTTATAAGTTTTTTGCCATTGACTAATAGTAAGTAGAGCATGGATTCCTAACCGTTGCGCACTCTAGTAGGGACATTTATAAGTTGTTTGAAACTGGACTCGCTTCTATGTTGCTTTCAGTCAGTGTTAGAGTTGCCCAGTCTATTTCTCGATAGTTAAAATCTCCAAATATAACATTTGTTTTTTTTTCTGATGCTTTCTTGTTAATATCTATCAAATGTGTATTTTCTTGCATTCCAACAAGTCCAGGATGTAAATACATGACAGAAGCATCTTGATCTCAACTCATACTGATATAATCTCCGAAGCAATATAATTATTATAATTTTCACTAAGGCTAGAATTAAATTGGATCTCATTTATGCTGTTTTATAAATATAATAATACACCTCCTCTCTGATTTTGTCTGTAGCTTTGGAAGTGTGTATATCCTGGAAACTGTAACAAGAAAAATACATTCAACTGATAATAACTGGCATTAAAAATGCAAATATTTTGTGCACTTTAAAGCCTTATGTTTTAGTAAATACCGAATTATAACCATAAACAATCCTTGTAACAATACTCTCCCACACTCTTTCATGATAATTTGACAACTACGTGGATGACACTGTGAATGTTTGCAATTCAATTAGTCTAGTAGTTGTTCGTCGTTGTTCCTAATATATTTTTACTCTTTGTTAATATGCTGATTAAATTGTTGGTTCACGTTTCTAAATGAACTTCTTAACTTTATTTTCTAACATGTTTATTTCATTTTTAATATTCCACATTTTCTCTATTTTAAAATATCACAATTATTGTTTTTGTTTGTATGACATATTTGCCACTTTCAATTTGTGTATGAAATTTTAATACCTATGAGAACTATTTAATTTTTCAACACTTAGCTGAAGAAATTTTGTTTTATTATTAATTAGATATCAGTAAAGATATCATTTGAATGTTAAAAAAAACATTTTTTTGGGGCTGAAAAATCTTATACTAGTGTATTTACCTATAGCTTCCTTAGCCCATTTTTTTATAAATGCCTTAATTGGTTCCCAATCGATACTTAAATAAAATCATATCATGGAAACAATAAAAAAATTATAAATCATTTTTAAATATCTTATTTTATTAAGGTACAATATATCATTTTTGCTCTGTTGGAACAAACCTTGAGATTTTTCCAAAACACGAGGCAAAATTTAGCATAAAATTTTTCTTTACCCACAAGTATTATCCCTAGATTACGGATATTTTGGAATATATCTGATTCGAGTTTTAAATTAATTCGCTAATAAAATACGAAATATTTAAATTATTTTGCGTTTTTGAAAAATATCTAATTATAGCCTACTACAAAGTTTGCCCCTCATCCGATAACGAAATGAAATATGCCCTGAAGACATGTAAAAACATTGTGCTTTACCAAACGGAATTTGTGCCAATCTCCAAGTGATATTATGAATATAAAATATATTTGTTTTGATCATTTTGCTCAGGATAGTGATTGGCACAGGTGTACAATGTTCTTACATGCCTTTGGAGCATATTTCATTTCGTTATCAGATGACGGCCGATAGGAACAGGCACCTTTCTTATGGAAAAACCGAAAAACAATATATGCCCTCTATGACCATATTTCTGAGTCACCCTATATAAAATATCATCAAGAAGCAATTACTTAAACCATATTATCATGGTACAATGATCATTGTTTATATTTTTAAGGCTGTTATAAAAAAATTATTTAAAAAAAATCTTTCGTATTTCGGAATCGCCCTGTAATCAACCAATTTCCACAGTAACTTTATATAAAATATTGGTGTCAAATAATCTATAGTTTTCTAAAACAAACGTGAATATAGCAGATGTGTTATGAGAAATATACCTCCAAAACCCTGTACATGAAAGTCATAGAATCGGTTTGGGCCAATGTACACTTTTGGTCAGAGCATTTAGTTCTACAACATATCAACATTTCAAAAAATTTGATGGAAAGCCCTTTTTCCATAAGAAAGATGCCTCCTGGTCCTTTGCAGTGGGCTTTTCTACTATTAGAAAATGTCAATGTCTAAAACCTTTTAAAGAAATAGTCTAAAATGTACCTGAAATCTGAAAAGTATTCTGAAATATCTGGTCCTGAAATTCGTATTACTTTCCTTATTAAATTTGGAAATTGTTATTAATAATTTATATTAGATAAATTGGTTTTCATATTGAAAATTACAAAATTGTTACATATTTTTAAGTCAAATTATTGACTATAACACGTACTAGCTTATATACACTGTGTGCCAGAATAGACATACCAATAGGTATAAATGACAAATATTTTTGAGTTGGACTTGACAACGTCTTGAAGTTCAGCTCTGCATTTTTTGAAACTAATAAATATGAATGAAATTGCTCGTATACGTTTTAGAGGTAATTTTTTAAAAATATAGGTACATGCATAAACTACCTGTCTTTTTTTTAAGAATATATGTTTTAAGGCAAAATACAGAAAAACAGAAGAGAAAAACCACTTTGATGCTTTATATTTCAATAAGGTTGCACCCAGTGGAGTGCCTATTCTGAGACACAGTGTATAAATATTGCAGCTCTTTTTTAATATTTCCTACCCTTACTCTTTTGTATTTTTTTACCGTACTATGCTTTTCAACAACATAATTAGAATCTTCCCTACTTTACACTATTATTATTGTGCTAAACATTTTTACATTTTTAATGTAAGATCTCATTCTTTGAATTATAAATATTTAGGAAATTGAAAGAAAAGCTTTCAATGATATTGGTTCATTAATAATTACCTGATTTTTACATACGACTTGTTTAACAAGGATTCTGAAATATTTATATAATCAATAAGGCAGCTTAGTTAATTTTTTGGTTCATGGAGAACACTATACCGAATCTTAGTTAATATATGAGCTGCACCATTTTTCTCTTCAGTTGACCGACAAAAACAGAGATGAGTCATGTCTTCGAGACATATGTAATAGGATCTCAGACATGGCTTACATTTGTTTTGATTTGTCATGGACAAATTAGAGAACATTTTTGTGGCTCACATGTTACCTAATAATATTGACATGTTTTATTCCATGTTAAAATAAACATTTGAGAGCTTTGCTGATTCTAAATTAATTATGTGTTAGGTGAACCAAAAATTAGTTTAAAACTTAATTCATACAGTTTTGGAAAAATAGTTGTGCGGAATATAAGTCTTACAGTACATTGAAGTAACTCGTGAAAAGCAAATTGGAAATATAAAAGTGGTATCTGTAATATGGGTTGTCCCATTTGGATCTCCTTAGGCCCATTGTGCATCCTCTAGAGGCATATAAAAGCTGCTTCTCAGCTCGTAAAAAATCCTGCTGGGTGACAACGTCGATGAGAGATGTCTAGGGACTGATATTAAGTCCTTAAGGTTAATAACGTTGTCAAGAGATGTCTCTAGATCCTCCCATTTTTTTTTATCTCAATGGTAAATGGCTGGGTGAAGCTATTTTGTCTGCCCGGTCCACAAGGTAAAATTAATTATTTCAGTATTCCTTACATATAATGTGTTATATTTTTAATTGATCAACTGCTTTTCATATGATTCGCTTCAGTTTATTGAAAAACTATATCCCGCAATCATTCTTTTTACAAATCTCTATAAATGTGTAGTATAAACTAGTTAATTTACACAGAAGTCAAAGGGAAATACTTATTTTAGCTTTAAAGCCTTCATCTCTGTAAATTATAGATGTTTATTTTAGCAATAACGTGTTCATCTTTGTACAATAGATCTTTATTTATTTATTTATTTTTGCCATAGATATTATTTTCGCGTTTTCATTGATTAAAACGCGGTCTGATTGACTGTAAAAAGATATACCAAAAAATCGTAGCTACTCTAGAATTCTAGTCTTAAGAGTTATAAGTTTTAATGTAGGTATTTATTTTTTAAATAAAAATGGAAGAAATTAGTACTTGTTTTTTTTACTTTAACTTGATTTCAAACTATTTCAATTAAATTGAAGTAATGTATTTTACCCTTCGGACCATCCTAGTCCATTTTAAGGACTCCTAGAGCTCAATCGTGGCAACACTGCAGCCTTCGAGTCCTAGCGTTATTTTGATTTAATATGACATTAACGACCGTATGCACCGTACACGTTTAATCCAGATTAAGGGTATAATCGCGTTTAGTACCATTTTTTAACACGCTTATATTAGCTTCACCTGTATGTATGTTTGTAACTCTTCTTTGGACTCAAGTGGCTTATTACTGGCAGTATATCCCACTAAGTCAAATTCCTTCGTTGGCCGAGCGGTCTACGGTGCGGATTTTCGATTGCCAGACTCACCGATCGTGGGTTCTAATCCCCACGGCTAAAATTTTTTTTTTGTTTCAGCAATTTCAACTTACAAATTTTTTTTAATAATTAATCGAACTAAAAAGTAAAAAATAAATATAGTTTAAAAAACTAAAAAACACGTTTCTATAATATATCGGGGGCGCTTTGTCCATATTTCTCGTACATCGAGCGCCCGACGCTTTTTTCACAATAATACTAGTATTTTCCATTTATTATTGTTTTAAGCTTATTTGAATAAAAGCGTGGTAAAAAATATTAACTTTTTAGTTTGATACGCTCTAAAAGTGTGTTTTTTAGTTTTTTAAACTATATTTTATTTAGCTATGGTACTAAACGCAATTAAACCCCTGATATGGATTAAACGTGTACGGTGCATATGGGCGTAAATCGAGCAAGTCGCCATGTTAATGACATTCGGAATTCATTGACAATTGAAACATTAAATTGGCTACGCAAAAAAAAAGAGCAATAATTTAGTAACTAATAAACAAAATACATATGCGCGCTAGTAACAGTATATTGTATACCTAGGCAGTAAAGTGACCTTTCCAGGCCGAGTAAAGATATGGACAGGCTAGGCGTAACCGAGCCTAGACACTGCGAGGCCTGGAAAATCACTTTACTGTCGTGGTTTACTTACTATTTTTTATCCTGAACCAACAGAAAACTTTACCCTACACTAAAATTAAATGATTATTATTGCTTCTTCAAAATACACTTTAAATACCAATGAGTATCACTTTTTACCTTTATCATTAAATATTCTTCGTTTGGAGCATGTTGCAAAAAAGTTTCAAACTCTTGATTTGTAGGAACATGTCCTACTGTTACTTTTTAAGTTATTGCATAGCTTTTATCGCGGGCTTTGAGCGCGGTGACCGAATCAAGAAATTTCGTAACACCGTAACGAAAATAAACCTAACACCCCCACTCCGACCGGCACAGCGGTGCGGCGTTAAAACCCGTGGAAGGTTTTATTCGTATTAGTATGAAACGGAGTTAAATATACGTCTGCGACTGG